>WNWK01003875.1:145000-153726 GCA_009830355.1 Cherax destructor
CAGCTATGTCTTGCGTCGTCTAAAATTATGTGGAAGAAAATGAACACCAGCGTAGGAGGAGACCGGCGGCTTAACAGGGATTACATGGGCAGTTGTGGGAGTGTGATGAGGCAGCAGGAGCTCAGGAAGGAGTTTACAACGACAGGACGAGACTGCAGAAAAAAACAGACAGATGGGAAGAACACGAAAATACTGGACATGTCGGTGGTCTGGCTGATGTTGAATAGACGTCAAACACGGAGCTGGAGGTTACGAGCCTGTGAAACTCTTCCTCAAAAGTGGAGGCAGAATTTGTGAAGCAGAGATATTTCTACCTTTGTCTGTGTCTGTCACTAAAGAGGAAGCAGAAGCAATAGGTTATAGGATGTAGATGTGTGTGTCTGCCTTTACCACCGCATTGGAAACTTGTGTACCCTTACCGACGTGATGGAGGCAGCTGTAGGGCGGGAAATGTACACATATATACCTTTGTCTCTATCACTATAGTGGAGGAAGAAGTTATACGATCGAAGTTAAGAGACGTGTTTACGTCTGCTTCTGCTACTACACCGGAGGTTGACGTTCTGGGTTGAAAGTCTAAGACGTGTGCACGTCTGTATATTCCCCCATAATGGAGACCCAAGTTTTTAGGATCTTGTATCTCTTATCTCAAGCTGATTTATTATACCGAACAGCCAGATCCTGCATATATAAACTGGAACACCTTAGTTCTTCAACACAAAGCAGAATGGACTTTATAGAGAGCCCACGATTTATCCTGTCTTCAACTTTTGCTCCAAAGTATGCGTAGTAAGCTTATTTTTAACAGTGTGAATTATTACTCAGTTGCTTCTTGACAAATTCACCACAAATATAAGAGAAACTGTACGGAGAGTTGACACATCCTGGTGTTGTCACGGCGACTACAGCTCTATTCTAAAACAAAACGAAAATGCAACAAGCTCCTGTACTAAAATAAAACACAAATATAATACACGTTCAGAGTGCAGAGACATGACGTCCACTGACAGCTTTGTGCTTCCTCAAGTGTCCTGTAACTCTCTCTCTCTCTCTCTCTCTCTCTCTCTCTCTCTCTCTCTCTCTCTCTCTCTCTCTCTCTCTCTCTCTCTCTCTCTCTCTCTCTCTCTCTCTCTCTCTCTCTCTCTCTCTCTCTCTCTCTCTCTCTCTCTCTCTCTCTCTCTCTCTCTCTCTCTCTCTCTCTCTCTCTCTCTCTCTCTCTCTCTCTCTCTCTCTCTCTCTCTCTCTCTCTCTCTCTCTCTCTCTCTCTCTCTCTCTCTCTCTCTCTCTTCTCTCACACACACAGAACCTTTTTCCCCATATCCACATTCATGTTAATATCTGTTATAGAACAAGGAATAGTGGCAACACTATTTAGCAGATATTGTACATGATACATTAATCTGAGCATCATTATGACATCTTCACAATGAAATTCATAAGAAACAAACTACAAATCTTAAGCAAAGAAACTGATGTAGGTCCTGTGGCTAGGCTATGTTGCCAGGAATTTAAGCCTTAATCAATTCATATACATAAGGGTGGCTGACCTCCCAGACAATTGTTTGACAAGGTCATCATTTCCCTTAAGTAGTCATCTTAACTGTTTGTTAAAGTAACTGGTATCTTGATCTAGAGGATTCCTAGTGAGAGGCTTCAAGTTTATTTGTCATTTGACAATAGGTTCAATTCATTCCTATAATGCTGTTATTTCCTCATATATTTTAATAAATCATTTTGGATAATTTGGTATCACGGGTCATAACAATACCCAAGACACCAAACACATCTGAATAAAATGCAATATTCAATTATGTCAGGACTTGTAACCACCCAGCACATTGGTCTGGTGCTCCCATTATTATACCTTAAAGTTCGTCAATCAAAAAAACTTATAATTGAATCAGCGGTTACCTAACATAATAATCATGTCCTTTATAATTTAAGTCAAGGACTTTATAAGATGGAATTGTAACCAGAGGCAGTGCAAGTTTTTATTTTTGATTGGCAAAGTGTGGCTTGGTATGCAGTTCCGACAGATAAAAGAGTAAGACATGTACGCAGCACTTAGACATATTTATTTCCAAAACGTTTCGCCCACAGAGTTGGCTTCTTCATGTGAATACAGTAGTAACTAAATGTGGAGACAGAAGGAGTGGAGAAATACAGATGATATGATAAGTCTAACAGTATTGAAGAAGTAGTTTAGAGGTAGTTATTCACTCAACCATGAGAAATATTGTGCTTCATAGTATTGAACAATGTTCATATGTTCTTAAGGCAGAGGGACTGACTACCTCACAACTACTGCCTCAACGATGATGAACTGATCGCAACATCTTTACTGCTCCATTGCTTCTGCTGTCTCCATATATTTTTACCTCTGTGTTCGAAGACAACGACTCCTCAAGAGAAAATTAACAAAGTTTTGCAGTGGGTCTCAGACAACAATATGTTGGTGAGAGGAGACAACTTAGGTTACTCCGCTGTGGAAGAATGAAGAAATAAAGACTGAAACTAAGCGCAAAACAAACTCAAATCACTTAATAGAGCTTAAGATCTATTTGCGAGTCTTGAGAGTTATGATTCTGGGGTTACAGCAATAGTGTTGTTGCTGTTGGAAGGAAAGTAATAGGTAACTGGAACTTTTAAAACAAGTGATGCTGAGTCCTTGATGATGCTCTTGCAGTCATTTGTTTTCTCCTGGTGGGAATAGTGTTGTATAGTAACGGCCCACTTTAAGGGGCACGTAAGTTTCCCCGTCTTTTAGTAACATGTTTATTTTTCCACTATAATCTACCTTGTCCTTAATTACTATCGCATTTGCTTTAGCCGTTTCGTAAGGTGAAGTCCAGGATCTTTCCTTAATTCATGGTATAACAAATCTTTGATGACAATTGTGTTGCAGAGGTGTGAGCTTTGCTCACACCTCTGCAACACAAGAGGTCCCCGACGTTTCAATGCCCATCTTTCGCGAAGAAGGAGAATTGATGAATAAGACACTTGTGGATCATTTGGATATCTTTACTGTGGGAGGATGGTGAAGATCAGGAGTTTGTCGGTCTTCTGAACCACTAATCTAACAATTCCTGTCAAACACAGCAACATATTGGGATATTGATACAGGAAATTCTACGTCTGCCTAACCTATACGCTTGACCTACTTCCACTTGTGGATTTTTCCATGGTGACGCCTCCTCCAACTGCTTCACCTCACCTGTCTGCTGTACAAAAACCCTTCACCACGCATATGCTGCACTTTTATCAAGATTGATGGACTGATCACATCGACTCCAGGCTGAGGGACTGATTACCTCAAACTATTTCTGATCTTCCACCATTCCTCTCTGTGTTGACTGAGGAAGCTACTAGTTTCCACAGTAAAGATACCCAGGTGTTTCATAAGTGTCTCGTTCATTAACTTATCGGTTTTCTGAACAATTTATTTAAAAAAAAAAGAATTATCAACAAACCTTTGACTGTCTTCAAGACGGTACTTGACTAGGTCTTCAAATCAGTTTCTGATCAGCCGGAAGGTTGCTTGTATGCTGGACTGCGTTCGGACAGCAGTAACAGCCTCGTTGATCACGCTTTGACACACCAGGAGGTCTGGTCTGGGACCGGACGCGGAGGCTTTGACCCCCGAAAAAAAATCCTTCTTTTTTTCAGGCCTAAAGAAGCCTACTGTGTTGACGGAACGTTTCGAAACTAATCAATCTAGGTGTTGTGCATGTTTGTTATTCACTCCACTGCTGCTGCTGCTGCTGCTGCACCAAGACATCTTCACTCTGTGAGTTCATGAGCTGATAAATTTTCTCATTATTGTTAAGGTTTGTTTTACATGACTCATCCGCTGCACTGGCACTGAAAAAAATACTCTTATATCGGCCATGTAGTCAGTGGTGAGCACCACTGCTGTAGTCAGTGGTGAGCAACACTGCTGTAGTCAGTGGTGAGCACCACTGCTGGAGTCAGTGGTGAGCACCACTGCTGGAGTCAGTGGTGAGCACCACTGCTGGAGTCAGTGGTGAGCACCACTGCTGTAGTCAGTGGTGAGCACCACTGCTGTAGTTAGTGGTGAGCACCACTGCTGTAGTTAGTGGTGAGCACCACTGCTGTAGTCAGTGGTGAGCACCACTGCTGTAGTCAGTGGTGCTCACCACTAAAAAAAAAAAAAAAAAAAAAAAAAAAAAAACGCCACTAGTGACAAATCCCCATTCAGATTTGACCCCATTAATGGAAACTCTCTGCTTTCTATTGGTAAGCCATGCCTCTATCCATGCTAGAACTTTACCTCCTATACCATGAGCTGCCACCTTTCTTAAGAGTCTCTTGTGAGGTACTCTATCGAAGGCCTTACTGAAATCCAAGTAAACTATATCATATTCTTTATCACTGTCTACTGCCTCAAATGTTTTATTGAAAAACGTCAGTAAATTTGTCAGGCAGGAACGACCTCTCGTAAACCCATGCTGAGATTCATTAATCAAATAATGTTCTTCAAGGTGACTTCTGATAATATCAGCTATAATTGATTCTAATAATTTGCCTACTATAGACGTGAGGCTTATTGGACGGTAATTTGATGGAATGGACTTATCCCCTGATTTGAATATAGGAACTACATTAGCTATCTTCCACATCTCTGGCACAACACCAGTTAGGATGGACGTATTAAACACATTCGTTAATGGCTGACTAAGTTCCATTTTGCATTCTTTAAGTACCCTGGAAAACAACTCGTCGGGTCCCGGGTCTCAACTGACCTAATGCTTTCCTGTATCCTTTCTGGGTCTAAACTTGTCTGGCTTGAGTCCATTATTGCGGGTTCTCTCTTGGAGAGATGTCCTCGGGACCTTGTTTATATCCCCTTTGTTGGTGCCCGTTTTCCACTTGTATGCCTCGATCGTGTCTCCCCTCATTCTGCGTCTTGCGGGTGAATGTGGTTTTGGGGTCATAAGAACATAAGAAAGGAGGAACACTGCAGCAGGCCTGTTGGCCCATACTAGGCAGGTCCTTCACAATCCATCGTGGGGAGGATTTCTAGTGCTATGTGTTGATTTGGTCATTCTGCGCTGAATGTTTTCTAGCGAATTTGTGTCCGTTCTGTGGTGTGGAGACCGGAGCTGAGCTGCGTAATCTGGGTGGGGCCTTGCTAATGATGTGTGGAGCTGTAGTGTAGCCTCTGGACTTCTGTTGCTGGCACTTCTTGATGTGGGTCCCAGTAGTCTGTTTGCCTTGTTACGTGCGCTTGGGCGTTGCTGTCTTGGTTTGGGGTTGCTGCTTACCGTCGCCCCCGGGTCCTTCTCGCGATCTGTGTGGCTGGGTTCTGCGTTATTTAACTTATAAGTGCTTGGGTTATGGACACTCCCGAGCTTCAGAACCTTGCATTTATCTACATTGAACTGCATCTGCCACTTTTCTGACCACGAATTAAGTTTGTCTAAATCTTCCTGAAGTTCTATGACATCTATGTTTGAATCAATTATCCTACCTATCTTCGTGTCGTCGGCGAATTTGCTCATATCACTAGTAATTCCCTCATCAAGGTCATTGATATATATTATAAATAACAATGGGCCTAAGACTGATCCCTGTGGAACACCACTTGTTACAAGTCCCCATTCGGATTTAACCCCATTTATGCACACTCTCTGCTTCCTATTGGTGAGCCATGACTCGATCCATGACAGCACTTTTCCCCCAATGCCATGAGCTGCCACTTTCTTTAACAGTCTCTGGTGCGGTACTCTATCAAAAGCCTTACTAAAGTCTAAATAAACAATATCGAATTCTTTATCGTGATCAACAGCCTCAAAAGCTTTACTGAAGAAGGTTAATAAATTAGATAGGCAGGAACGGCCCCTCGTGAATCCATGCTGGGTATCATTAATCAAATTATGGTTATCTAGATGGCTTCTAATAATATCAGCTATAATTGACTCTAGTAATTTGCCTACAATTGAGGTCAGGCTTATTGGGCGGTAGTTTGACGGTAGTGACTTGTCCCCTGCTTTAAAAATAGGAATTACATTAGCCATCTTCCACATATCAGACACTACACCTGTTTGAAGAGATAAATTAAAAATGTTAGATATTGGTTCACAGAGTTCCATTTTGCATTCCTTAAGAACCCTTGCAAAAAGCTCATCAGGACCCGGCGATTTATTTTGTTTCAGTCGGTCCAGCTGTTTCATAATCATTTCGCTAGTGACTGTGATATTACATAATTTATCTTCTTCTGGGCCTCTGTAAAAATTAATTACTGGGATATTATTAATTTTACTGGGATATTATTAAAATTACTGGGATATTATTAATTGGCATAAACAAAGGAGATATTAATAAAATACTGAGGATATCAAACCAAGTAAGAACCAGAAATAACGGATTTAAATTGGATAAATTTAGATTTAGAAAGGACATAGGCAAGTACTGGTTTTCGAACAGAGTTGTAGATGCGTGGAACAATCTTCCGAGTACTGTAATAGAGGCTAGGACCTTGGGTGGCTTTAAAAAGAGATTGGACAAATATATGAGTGGGAGGGGCTGGGTTTGATTGGTGTCGTGAGTACGGGAATAAATTCTTAGGTAGTGGTGGTTTTGATATGGACCTGCCTTGTATGGGCCAGTAGGCCTTCTGCAGTGTTCCTCCATTCTTATGTTTTTATGTAATCTATTTGCTTTATTTCTTACGCTTAGGCATTGCTGACTTGGTTTGAGGTTGCTGCTTACCATAACCCCCAGATCCTTTTCGCATTCTGTACGGCTGAGTTCAACATTATTAAGCTGGTAGGTGCTAGGGTTATGAACATTCCCGAGCTTTAGAACTTTGCATTTATCTACATTGAACTGCATCTGCCATTTTTCTGACCAGGAATTGAGTTTGTCTAAATCCTCCTGAAGTTCCGTGACATCTACGTCTGAATCGATTATCCTACCTATCTTCGTATCATCAGCGAATTTGCTCATATCACTAGTAATTCCCTCGTCAAGGTCATTTATATATATTATAAACAACAACGGGCCCAAAACCGATCCCTGTGGAACGCCACTTGTTACAGATCCCCACTCAGATTTAACCCCATTAATGCACACCCTCTGCTTCAGTAAAGTGTCTGATATGTGGAAGATGGCTAATGTAATTCCTATTTTTAAAGCAGGGGACAAGTCACTACCGTCAAACTACCGCCCAATAAGCCTGACCTCAATTGTATGCAAATTACTAGAGTCAATTATAGCTGATATTATTAGAAGCCATCTAGATAACCATAATTTGATTAATGATACCCAGCATGGATTCACGAGGGGCCGTTCCTGCCTATCTAATTTATTAACCTTCTTCAGTAAAGCTTTTGAGGCTGTTGATCACGATAAAGAATTCGATATTGTATATTTAGACTTTAGTAAGGCTTTTGATAGAGTACCGCACCAGAGACTGTTAAAGAAAGTGGCAGCTCATGGCATTGGGGGAAAAGTGCTGTCATGGATCGAGTCATGGCTCACCAATAGGAAGCAGAGAGTGTGCATAAATGGGGTTAAATCCGAATGGGGACTTGTAACAAGTGGTGTTCCACAGGGATCAGTCTTAGGCCCATTGTTATTTATAATATATATCAATGACCTTGATGAGGAATTACTAGTGATATGAGCAAATTCGCCGACGACACGAAGATAGGTAGGATAATTGATTCAAACATAGATGTCATAGAACTTCAGGAAGATTTAGACAAACTTAATTCGTGGTCAGAAAAGTGGCAGATGCAGTTCAATGTAGATAAATGCAAGGTTCTGAAGCTCGGGAGTGTCCATAACCCAAGCACTTATAAGTTAAATAACGTAGAACTTAGCCATACAGATTGCGAGAAGGACTTGGGGGTGATGGTAAGCAGCAACCTTAAACCAAGACAGCAATGCCTAAGCGTACGTAATAAGGCAAATAGATTACTGGGATTTATATCAAGAAGTGTTAGCAACAGAAGTCCAGAGGTTATATTACAGCTTTATACATCATTAGTAAGGCCTCACCTAGATTACGCAGCTCAGTTCTGGTCTCCATATTACAGAATGGACATAAATTCGTTAGAAAACATTCAGCGTAGAATGACTAAATTAATACATAGCATTAGAAATCTTCCTTACGAAGAAAGATTGAAGACCCTAAAATTACATTCACTTGTAAGACATAAGAACATAAGAACATAAGAAAGGAGGAACACTGCAGCAGGCCTGTTGGCCCATACTAGGCAGGTCCTTCACAATCCGTCCCACTAACAGAATATTTGCTCAACCCAATTTTCAATGCTACCCAAGAAATAAGCTTTGACAATTCTACCCACTCATGCGCGAGTCCCACTCAAATCCAACCCCTCTCACTCATGAATTTATCCAACCTAAATTTGAAACTACCCAAGGTCCTAGCTTCAATAACCCTACTAGGCAGACTGTTCCACTCATCAACTACCCTATTTCCAAACCAATACTTTCCTATATCCTTTCTAAATCTAAACTTATCTAACTTGTGGTGACCTGTTCTTAGCTCAGTGGTGACCTGTTCTTAGCTCAGTGGTGACCTGTTCTTAGCTCAGTGGTGACCTGTTCTTAGTTCAGTGGTGACCTGTTCTTAGCTCAGTGAAGACGTGTCTAGTGTACTCCCTGTGGACTGAATCAAGATGCCCCCTATTGAGCAACTTTACCAGCAGCTTAGGAGGAATTGAGGGTAGCGAAGC
>WNWK01003876.1:0-20000 GCA_009830355.1 Cherax destructor
CACACACACACACACACACACACACACACACACACACACTGAGAGTTCATTTTAATCACTGTTTTAGGGATTAAAGTATCGTGGTTTGCAGGTGACATTCAGCCTTAATGATCCTCGTGTAATAGATAAGCTTTAAACCTGATAAGCCAGTTGCTAGAACTACTTTACTATGGGAGGGGTTGTAGGGCACGTGTGCGCACGTGCTTCTCTTCTCTGGGATTAAGTTCGTTATATTGTGATCCGTATTGCAGGTAGCGTAATAAGAGCTGTTGAAACGACCTGCCTGAGCGACATGTGCTCGGAGCGACACATTGCCATCCCTGAAGGTGAAAGTGACGTGGACTTGCTGGACGCTGGTTGTCTTGTGTCAGATCGAGAGAAGAGGAAATTAACTTGTGAGTCACAAAGGAAAGATTCACGATGGAAGATGGTACACACGATGACCAGACCAGCACCCAGCATAGACGTGACCAGACACGTCTGACCAACGACCCCCAGAGCCACTCCTGCTAGACAGAAATAGAGCCAGACAAGCATCCAGCTAGACTAGCAGACACGTTGACGATCAACTCCTGCTGACCAGCGACAGATACCAGACCACATTCAGCCAGACAGTACGACGACCAGACCAGCCTCCAGCCAGACCAGTAGACACGATGACCAGACCAGTTGACACGATGACCAGGCCAGCACTCCAGCCAGACCAGTACACACAATGACCAGACCAGCACTCCAGCCAGACCAGTAGAGACGAGGACTAGACCAGCTCTCCAGCCAGACCAGTAGACACGATGTCCAGATCAGCACTCCTGCTAGACCAGCAGACAAGATGACCAGACCAGCACGCCTGCTAGACCAGCAAATACGATAACCAGACCAGCACTCAAGCTAGATCAGCAGACAAGATGACCAGACCAGCACTCCTGCTAGACCAACAGACACAATGACCAGACCAGCACTCCTGCTAGACCAGCAGACAAGATGACCAGACCAGCACGTCAGCAAGACGATGACCAGAACAGCACTCTAGCCAGACTAGATGACCAGACCAGCACTCCTGCTAGACCAGCAGACAAGATGAGCAGACCATCTCGTCAGCAAGACGATGAGCAGACCAGCACTCCAGCAGACACGATGACCAGACCAGCACTCCAACCAGACGATGACCAGACCACAATCTGACTTCAGACACCCCCAACAGGAGGTCACACAGTTAGGAGGAGGTTCTTAGTCCCAAATTACCTGCTAAATGAAGTTACCTGAAAAATTAGTTTGAACAGTTGAACTTTCCAAAAAAAAAAGAGTTTGAGGAATTTTAGCCTCCTTTTAAGGCGGGTGTAAAACAACCCTACATCACTGTTAGGACGGAGGAAGCAGCGGAACGATTAACAATTACAGTGGACCCCGGAAATCGAACATTCTTCATTCCAGAATGCTGTTCAAGTGCTGTTACCCCCAAAAATACACCTATAAAAACACTTACAATAATAAACTTACATAAAAGGGCGAGTTGAGAGTGTTCGATTTCCGAGGGTCCACTGTACTGGATTTTATGGAATAGCTTTAATGACTCCGGACAAAAGAAAATGAGAGGCACATTATGATCACAGTTAGCTAATATCTCGCTTGAACCCGGAATTTCTTCACAACAACGATGACAGTGTAGGGGCAAAGCGACATGTAAACAGAGCAGTCAGTTATTACTGCTGCTGAGGGTCAAACTGCTGAGAATATTTTTGTTAAATGGCTCGGATACAGGCGCGTTGCAAAATATGTCGAGGAGCCTGAGTTATGTATGAAGTGTCTCGATGGGGACATGTGTCCTGTAAATGTCACTTTGATCGAAGACGTCGGTTTTGTGGCAGAAAACACGACTCTAGGGAGAGTAGGGGGAAGAAAATTCCGGCTGGTGGGAATTGTTTTTTTCAACTAGTAATTGTGGAGGTACTCACAATGCCCCAGAAAAGCCACAGCTGAAAACACGTGAAGCACTGCAGAAAGAAAAGACCCTGAAGAAGCAAGACACAGATAAATGCGAGACAGCGATACTGACAGTAAATGTGGGGAGAAAGGATTGAACAAATGAAGGTATCTTGAGATACCAAGAGTTGAAGAAACGATTCATCAAAACAATAACAAAGTTGCAAGTCTGTCAACATCAAGGATTAATGATCAGATTTTAAATTATCTGAAAAAATAGAAAGGACAATTGATGTTCTAGAAAATATAGCTGAGGCTGCAAAAAGTGAAAAGATGTTGAGGAGGAGGAACAAGAAAATTCTAAAAATAACGCAGTTCTATTAGTGGACCAAGGACCGGAAAGGAACCTGTTTTCTGATAAAAGCAATGTGGAAAATAATATGATTGTAAATACTGAAGAAAAACGTACAGGAAATTACTTATGATTACAGAGGTTATAGATATGACAAGAAAAGTTTACCGTTGACATAGTTCATTGCAATAGTGATGATAAAAATCTGCCATAAGATGCCTTCCACGTGTAAAGGAACAGAAAAGGTAAAGTTAAGATTGTGAAAAAGTATACTGGATACAGAGACTATGTGTATTAGTTCAGTCTTAATGAAAATATTACTTTTATAGCACTGCAGGAAACTGGTGATAGAGACGGTAGTGTATTTGGTTAAATGGATATCGAAGTTACATTTTTGCAAGCAACGTAGAAGAGGATTAAAAATACCATAAACAGAGAGTTAAGTGAGTCTCTCACGACGGTGAGAGGAACCGACTGCGTTTAACAATAAGCTTACTAGACAGCGTAATAAACTTTATTAATATTTGTATTTTTTTTAAATAAAACTATAGTAATAGGAATCTTCATTGCTTGACATCTATACTATGGAAAAAATGGTTAATGGTATTGGATTACATCATTTTCTACGAGAGCACACACATAATAAAGTACTGGAGGAGGCCTCTCCTGGTCATTCTAGGGGAAGGCAGTGGCATTGTGCTTCCTTAATTAACTTAGGGGAAACTGAGGGAACGTGTATGATTGTTAAAGAATTATTAAGTAGCTATTCTGCACTACATGCACATTAAAAATTGAGTAAAAGAACCGGATGTACTCAGAGGAACAAACTTATCTTTTGTAAAGAGGAAATGAGGGAGGTTATAAATCACATTAAATGTTGGTACGATGCGTGACAACAGGTAACAGTGACTATATTTTGTGAAGAGCTAATTAAAGAACTGATTCACATTATCAAACACGACACAGAGCACCAACTAGAGTGAAGCAACATGATGAGAGAGTAGCAAATTATCTTGAGGATACATGAAGAAATGCGGCCAAAATCAGTTCCTAGCCTGGTCCCACTAGGCAAAGAGCTGATGGATGGGACAGTATAAGAACAAATTATATATTCTTCGGCAATTATAACTTGGGATGTCAAATGCATAGACATAACGTCAGAAAAAATAATAATGGCACTTGGAGGATGACAAGATTTTGTCGTCGAAGCGGCTCTACCGTCTCTACCGTCCATCCTGTGGACGGTAGAGTGAGAGTATATGGATACTCAGAAGGCCTAGCAACTAGGCCCCAAAAGGGTTAACAGGAATACAAATGGATGTATATATACAGCTGAATTATATGCTGCAAGCAAATTTAGGAAATTTTTGATATCTTACTTTTATTAATGAGATACCTCGACATATCACAAACGTTTTATACTAACTCTATATTCCTCAATAAGTAGACAATTAAGCACATCGTGTTCAAGAAAGTGACCATAAGGCTGACCAAATACTTTGTGTTTAGTTTGATCATCTATGTGTCTGCCAAACTGCCAGAAGGGACTGATTACTTCAAACTCCTCCTCTCCTTACACCTTTCTTCTTTGTATTGGACTGATGAAGCCACTGTGTGGCGAAACGTTTTCTCAGTAAAGAATCCCATATGTTGCATAAGTCTCATTCTTCAACTTATCGGTTTTCAGACCCATTTATCACATCAGTCATTCTGTTCACATTGCAAGTTGCTCCATAAACGTACATATCTACCTTCATGTTATCATAGTGAGGGATAGATCTACTCAGGCTTCTAACTTCATTACAATGACATTCAGTTTCATTATTCACTTCTCTCCTAATGTAATCAAAGTTATATTCTACATTTTCCTTCAGGGTAATTCTTTGACTAAGTTATCGACTTTTTATCATAAAAGAGTAATTGTGTGATGGAATCCTTAAAACTGTACATTAATTATACTTTCCCGTTCTTTCTTAGTATCAATATCTGGCTTCTTCAATGAGCATTATGTGAGTCAAAATCCTTCAATAATAATATAGAATCAGTCATATTCAAAGAGTCAAGCTCAGTCTCAAAAGTTAACTTCAGTGCCACTAGGAAAGATTCAGTGCACTGACAGGCTATCAAGAAGCCAAGATTAAAAAACAGTAGAAGAAAGTGCCACCCATGCCTATCGTTACAACATCTATAGTACCTCGGCTACAGTATCTTCCTACAATACCTCTTCTACAGTGTCTTCCTAAAATATTTCTACAGTATCTTCCCACAATACCTCTTTAAAGTATCTGGACACAATACTCCTGCTACAGTATCTTCCTACAATACCTCTTCCACAGTATCGTCCTACAATACTCAGGCTACAGTATCTTCCCACAATACCTCTTCTACAATATCTTCCTACAATACCTCTTCTACAATATCTTCCTACAATACCACTTCTACAATATCTTCCTCTACAATACCTCTTCTACAGTATTTTCCTACAATACCTCTTCTACATACTCTTCCACTCTTCTACAATTTCACTCTTCTACAGTATCTTCCTACAATACCTCTTCTACAGTATCTTCCCACAATACCTCTTCTACAGTATCTTCCCACAATACCTCTTCTACAGTATCTTCCCACAATACCTCTTCTACAGTACCCTTCCCACAATACTTCTAATCTCCACAACATATACATTCTTCCAAACAAACCTCAATTCTACAATAATCTTCCCACAGAATCACAATACAATACCTCATCTATTCAACACTTGACATAGATTCAATAACATAATAGCATTTTAAATAATTTAAACTAACCTAACCCAAATCAACCTACCATATCCTTACCCAACCTAATCCAAATTATCCTAACCTAACCTAATCCAGAGTATCCTAAACTAACCTCATACCATGTGTTTATCAACTAGGATATTTTTTTATATTGTTTAAAGATCTCTCTCTCTCTCTCTCTCTCTCTCGAAGAGCCGGATGCAGAATTAATTACATCGCCGAGTTAATACCTCAGCCGTAACCGATCCTGTTCGGGTATCCGGCAAAAATGCAACTGGCACATCCGGCCTTCATATACACCTGAACAGCGGCTTAAATTTCCGGACACGGGACGTACGTAACCAGGAAGGGAAAGAGGAGGAGGAGGCAAAATGGGGGGAGGGAGAGGGCAAAAGTAAGCAAAAAAAGAGGTAGAGAGGGAAAAGAGAGAAGCGGAAAAGAGGTGGACAGAGAGAAAGGGAATGAAAGAGGTGAAAATAACGGTGGAACAATTGTGGAGGAGGGTAAAGAGGAAGAGAAAGAAGAGTTCGCGTTTTCTCCAGTTCCCTATTCCGTACAATTCATTTTCTGATGTTTCTCTTACTTTCTTATGTCATGTGTTTTCCTGTTGGTTCCGTTCCTCCTTTCCCTCTCTGCACTGTCAAAGCCTCACCAAACATCCCTCTCTGCACTGTCCCAGCCTCACCAAACATCCCTCTCTGCACTGTCCCAGCCTCACCAAACATCCCTCTCTGCACTGTCCCAGCCTCACCAAACATCCCTCTCTGCACTGTCCCAGCCTCACCAAACATCCCTCTCTGCACTGTCCCAGCCTCACCAAACATCCCTCTCTGCTCTGTCCCAGCCTCACCAAACATCCCTCTCTGCTGTCCCAGCCTCACCAAACATCCCTCTCTGCTGTCCCAGCCTCACCAAACATCCCTCTCTGCACTGTCCCAGCCTCACCAAACATCCCTCTCTGCTCTGTCCCAGCCTCACCAAACATCCCTCTCTGCTGTCCCAGCCTCACCAAACATCCCTCTCTGCTGTCCCAGCCTCACCAAACATCCCTCTCTGCTGTCCCAGCCTCACCAAACATCCCTCTCTGCTGTCCCAGCCTCACCAAACATCCCTCTCTGCTGTCCCAGCCTCACCAAACATCCCTCTCTGCTGTCCCAGCCTCACCAAACATGGAGAGTCAGGAATACGCTAATTGTTTAGCTACAACCAATACCGAAGCTCGCTGGAATACTTTATAAGCCAGTCTTATACCATATCGGTTCTGTAAGTAATAATAATAATGATAATTTATTATAATAATAATTGTGATTATAATAATAATAATAATAATAATAATAATAATAATTTTATTAATTTTATGTTATTGTTATTATTGCTACTATTATTATCATCATTATTATTATTATTAAATTTCTAGTCTCCCCATTCTTTATTTTCTGCGTAATTGTAATTACTGTCCTGCTTGACTCACACAGATCTAGTGCAGTAGAATGGTAGCGTAGGTGTAGAGATACGGCCGCGGACTAGATGACTCTTTAATTATCAAGATATGTGAGTACACACGGGAGCAGAGCGTGTGAGGGGACCGGGAGCCAGCTAGGGTAGAACCAGCTTCAATCAGGTAGGCCGCAAGAGTGAGAAAGAAACATGGCAGGCCAGCCTGACCTTGATAGGCCTACAGATGGCAGCACCGTAGTGCCGCGTAATTTGAAAGGGACTAAGTATAGGCTGCTTACATAATATTCACACCACACATCGGTCTCAACCCGATGTGTGCTTTTATTCCTCTTCGCTGCAACGTTGAAAGACCATGCCTCTCACCCTTATATAAAAGCTAGTACCACTGTACACCCCGGCACATCATCCCTTTGCATCCACTGACAAACTTTCTTTTCAAATGCTCCTCGACACTCCGGCTGCCTGCTTTCTCCTGCCTATTCCGTGAATCACCCCGTCTGTCAGAGGCTTTGCTGTGGCCATGCCTACTCCCAGATATTCTCTTCCATATTTCTTCTCTGTCTGCTCACATCCGGTGTTTTATTGCCTAAATTTCTTCTTACTCTCATCACCTTCATCATTTGTGTTTTCACTTTCATCTTCACTCTTTTACACCCCCTCCCCCCCATCCTGTCAAACTCCTCCAGCACCTGTAATCTCTCTGCTAAACTTCCCATAAGAACTGCGTCATCAGCAAAGAGCAACTGTAACAACGCCCACTTCACACTTAATTCATTATTTTTTGGTACACTCGCACTTCTCTCCCACGCCCTAGCACTCACTTGTTTCAAAATTCCTGTCTCGTCTTCTTACCACATCGGCAGTTTTCCATCAAGGCAGGGTGAAAGGAAACACATTCACCATCATCCATTCAACAGCTGTTTTTTCTAGGAGTGCGCAGTTTTCATAGTTCAACCGATCTTCCCAATCTGCAAAATCCCCATTCCGCCTTCAGTTATCCTTTAAGTACGTAAAACATCTATCTTCTAAGCACATCTATCCCTTACCACACAAAACTATCCACTAGGTGCCTTTAAGGCAATCCAAATATATTATAATCCTTTGTAACATATTTAAGACCATCTATGTGCATTTTACTCAAGCAAGGTGCCTTTTTGACTTGGTAAATTCTCAAAATCCAGGTATGATTAAGACCACTCGGTGCATTTTAGTGAACCCAAGTCTATTTTAGACCCTCTTGGTGTATTTTAGACTCCCTGGTGTATTTCTGATCCTCCATGTATAGCACATACCGTCAGTGGCAGGTATAATTGGGATGGTATTAAAATGAAGCCGTCAGCGGCAGGTCAATGCCTGTGACGTCACGCTTCGATGAGGACGCACGCTAATACTTTTGACTGACCACACCAAATAATAGTAATGGAAATATAATAGAAATAAAGCAAATGGCATATGCATGTGCGTAAGCACGCACGCACGCACGGGCACGCGCGCGCGCACACACACATATACAGTGGACCCCTGGTGTTCGTCCTGATCGAAACTCGCCCTTTTATATAAGTATATTTTTTTAAAATGTTTTATAAGTGTATTTTTGGGGTCTAAAAGGACTAGTCTACTTTACATTATTCCTTATGGGAACAAATTCGTTTGGTAATGGCACTTGAACAGCATTCTGGAACGAAAAATAACGAAAACCGGGGTCCACTGTATGTATGTATGTATATATATATATATATATATGTATATATATATATATATATATATATATATATATATATATATATATATATATATATATATATATATATATATATATATATATAATCAGGGTATGAAGGAGATGTCAGGAGATATGAGGTGAGGTTAGCAGGACTCGACTATGCTACTGGATACACCAGTATAGACGATACATACCGAAGAACAAGGTTTTATGTGGAACTTGGTGGAGCTGTACACTGTGCGATACATTAACTGAAGAATAAGACACATGTGTAAAACTTGCGTATCTTTAATGTTGAAACGTTTCGCCAGTTAAATGTTGGACAAGCGCTTAACTTATCAATTTGTCGAGTTTCTAAACCATTTATTCCAATTCTTCAATTGAGTACAGGTGAATATAACCCAGGAGGTTATCAGTCTTAGTAGGAGGATGAGGAGGTCAGTCCCTCAAGCCCAAGGCATAGTCACACGGCCAGACCTTAAACGCTACATAAGCGAGGTGAAGCAGCTGGAGGCGACGTTAAAAGTGAGCGTGGCCTACTAGTGGAAGTAGATCATGCTAAACGGCAGTTCAGCAAAAGGATCTGCAGAAGACTTTTCCTGAACCAAGATATTCGACTGAAGATGGATGTGATACAGGCGAAAAAAATCGACAGTAAAGTTACCCAAACGATGTACGCGAGTTTTGTTCATCGACTCTTTTCGTATTACAACTCATGAATAAAATGAAATATGACTTGATGACTACAAGTGGATGCAGACAACGAATGATAGATACAGAGGACAACAGGGTGAATATAGACAGCAATATATGGATACATACGACAGGGTGGATACAGACAACGAAATATGGATATACGCAGCGAAAGATGGATACAAATAACGAAAAATGAATGCAAACAACGAAAGATGGATACAAACAACGAAAGATGGATACAAACAACGAAAGATGGATACAAACAACGAAAAATGAATGCAAACAACGAAAAATGAATGCAAACAACGAAAGATGGATACAAACAACGAAAGATAAAAAAAAAAGGGATACGAACAACGAAAGATGGATACAAACAACAAAAGATGTATACAAACAACGAAAGATGCATACAAACAAAGCATGGATACAAACAACAAAACATGGATACAAACAACAAAACATGGATACAAACAACGAAAAATGAATACGGACAACGAAAGCTTCCTCAGGCAACGGAGTGCATACGGACAACGAGAGATGGATACATACGATAGGACGGACATAGATAAAATTGGTCAATTATCAAGAACTCATTTTAAATTAAGTCCTTCCTAAAATTTTCTCTTAAATATTTATAGATATATATTTTTTCATTTACGTTAATGTAAAAATTAATAATCAAATATATTTAAGATAAGTTTCAATAATTTAATAATAAGCAAATATAGTTAAATACACAAATTTTCGCTTGCCTTATTCGGCAAGAAGAGCGTTGCTATTTAAGCCAAAATCACAAGTTTTACCTATTCGGCGCGACACTATATATATATATATATATATATATATATATATATATATATATATATATATATATATATATATATATATATATATATATATATATATATATATATATATATATATATATGCAAGATTTCAGGTACGTCTTGCTACTTCTACTTACACTTAGGTCACACTACGCAAACATGTACACGTTTATGTATACACACTCATCTGAGTTTTCTTTGATTTTATCTTAATAGTTCTTGTTCTTATTGCTTTTCCCTTTCATATCCATGGGGAAGTGGAATAAGAATCTTTCCTCCGTAAGCCATGCGTGTTGTAAAAGTCAACTAAAATGCCGGGAACAATGGGCTAGTAACTCCTTTTCCTGTATAGCTTACTAAAAGAAGACCAGTTAATTGATTTAGTTGGACTTGAGTCCTGGAAATGGGAAGTACAATGCCTGCACTTTAAAGGAGGGGTCTGGGATAGTGACAGCTGGGAGGGACTTTTCTCAGCTGTAGTATCTGAGCTCCTCTGCAAAGACAGTGATTATGTATGAGTGTGGTGAAAGTGTTGAATGATGATGAAAGTTTTTTCTTTTTGGGGATTTTCTTTCTTTTTGGGTCACCCTGCCTCGGTGGGAGACGGCCGACTTGTTGAGAAAAAAAAAAAAAAAAAAAAAAAAATATATATATATATATATATATATAACGTTAGGATGCATATAAACAGCGAAAGCTGGATACGAATAACACGAAGATGAATTCAGCAATAAGTGAATACATACAACGGCAGGATAGATACATACGACACAA
Organism: Cherax destructor; assembly: GCA_009830355.1. Classification (NCBI taxonomy): domain Eukaryota; kingdom Metazoa; phylum Arthropoda; class Malacostraca; order Decapoda; family Parastacidae; genus Cherax; species Cherax destructor. The sequence continues at coordinate 10,531 of WNWK01003876.1, forward strand.
TGAATACAGACAAATAAAACGGATACGAATATAAACAGATACACATAACGAAAAACGGATACATACAACGAATAAAAGATGCAGACATTGGAAGGTGGACACAGACAACGAAAGACTGATACATACAACGAAGGATAGCTACATACAGCCAACGATAGACACATACAGCCAAACATAGATACTTGCAACCAAAGAAGGATACAACGAAAAAGTTTACATACGAAATATGGATACGTGTTACGAAATATAGATACATTCAACGAAATAGGAATATTTTCAACGAGATGTGGATACGTTTAACGAAATATGGATACTGTCAACGAAATATGGATACGGTCAACGAAATATGGGTACGGTCAACGAAATATGGGTACGGTCAACGAAATATGGGTACGGTCAACGAAATATGGATACGGTCAACGAAATATAGATACGGTCAACGAAATATGGATACGGTCAACGAAATATGGATACGGTCAACGAAATATGGGTACGGTCAACGAAATATGGGTACGGTCAACGAAATGTGGATACGTTCAACGAATTATGGATGCAAGTAACGAAATATTGATACATTAAACGAAATATGAATGCATGCAACGTAATAAGAATGCCTACAACGAAATACAGATACATACAACGAAATATGATACATACAACGAAATATATTTCGTAATATATGTAACAAAAAATAACTAAAAAACAGAATTTGAGCAAGAAAACAAATAAGAGACAAAGAAAGCTCCGACCTGAATGGCTAGCGATTCATTTGTTAGGTCTGAGACCGCAGCTGATTGACAGCACGTAAAACCCCAAGTGATCGACCGCAAGTGAGACCGCGTTTAATCGACCGGAAGTAATCGACCGCACGTAAGACCGCACTTTATGGACCGTAAGACCGCAAGTGATCGACTGTGCGTAAGACCGCATTTGACTGTCGTACATAACTAACCTAAATACACTTCACACAATAAATACTATTCAGAATATATAGGAAGATACACATACCATATAAATAAGCGCTTACGCTGAACGTTTTTGCAACATTATAAGCTCTTGATGTGTGTTCACAGCAACACGAAAGACCTAGAGCTATCATTCAACTTTAAACCCCTCAGCTACAGATACCTCATAAGGATAGGCAGCCTGTTGAACTGCAAGTCATGTTTTTTTTCTTAACGCCGCAGCTGGGCACGCCAGTGATCCTCAAGCATGGAGGAGGAGCATGAAGGAGCCGGAGGTCATGCTTGTGGTTCCCGAGGGTGAACGGCGTTAGTAGGAAAGATGATTTACAGGCTATTTAACGTTATTCCTAATATAACGCGCGAGTGTCGGCAGTACCTAAATGGAAAACGAATTATTTTTATTTAAAAAAAAAAGATAACCTAACGAGAAGCGTTATATCTTATTGAAGAAAGTGGTGTTTTATCGGTGAAGAAAATGGTGCTTTATCGATGAAGAAAATGGTGTTTTATCGGTGAAGAAAATGGTGTTTTATCGGTGAAGAAAATGGTGTTTTATCGGTGAAGAAAAGTGTTTTATCAATGAAGAAAATGGTGTTTTATCATTAGAGAAAATGTTTCATCATCAGTGAAGACAGTCGTTGTTTTATCAGTGAAGAAAATGGTGTTTTTACACTGAATGAAGTGAATAAGATGTGTAGCAGTGATCAGAGAAGGAAGAGCAAACCAAGGCAAGAAGAGAGGAGAGAGAGGAGAGAGAGAGAGAGAGAGAGAGAGAGAGAGAGAGAGAGAGAGAGAGAGAGAGAGAGAGAGAGAGAGAGAGTCAGTGAAGGGGAGTATCGGGAAAGATGAGTTAGTTATAAGACCGAAAGTGGTTCACAGAGAAAGAGAGCAAACATGTCTCCTAACGAAAGAGAACGCATAACGAATGACGATGTGACGTGTAACGAAGAGAAGGTTACACATAACGAATGACGATGTGACGGGTAACGAAGAGGAGGCTACACATAACGAATGACGATGTGACGGGTAACGAAGAGGAGGCTACACAACGAATGACGATGTGACGTGTAACGAAAAGGGAGTTACGCATAACGAATGACGATGTGACGGGTAATGAAGAGGAAATTAAGCATAACGAATGACTATGTAACAGGTAACGAAGAGGTTACACATAACGAATGACGATGTGGCGTGTAACGAAGAAGTTACTCATAACGAATTGCGATGTGATGTATAACGAAGAGGTTATTCATAACGAATGACGATGTGACGTGTAACGAAAAGGAAGTTACGCATCACGAATGACAATGTGACGTATAACGAAGAGGTTACTCATAACGAATGACGATGTGGTACTTGACTAGGAGGCAATACATAACGAATGCTTAACGAATGAACCTATGAAACAAATAATTTGAGGCAATACATAACGAAGATGAGGTAACGCATAGCAAAAGAGGATATAACAAATATGAGGCAACGCATAACGAATGAAGGTATAACGAGGAGGTAGTAATGCATAACGAAAGAGGATATGACAGAGGTTATAACGCATTAGTAATGACTGTACAACGAAGAGATGGCGATTCAAAACGAATATGTACATAACGAAAAGATGTAACGCATAACGAATACAGATATAACGAAGAGGAGGTAATGCATAACGAATGAGGCTATAATGAAGCGAAGGCAATGCATAGTGAATGAGGATATAACGAAGATGTGGTAATGCACAACAAATGATGCTGTGATACGTAACGAAAAGGAGGCAGTGCATAACGAAAGCGTATATAACACATTACGGCGGCAAACGACATAACGAACGAACGGTAGAGGAAGCTAAAACACGAAAGATGTAAAACACAACGAGAACGATTACTGTAAATCGTGACACAGACAACGGTTCATCGAGGAATCGAAAACAAACGAGCTTTTAACGATTGTGTCTCATAACGATCTCCTTCAAGAGGAAAGAGAGACTCGGCAAAGTGGAATATTATGAGAAAACGTTCATTAAGGAACGCAGGTGTGTTCTTTTTACCTTAACGATTATGAAACGTAGACTTTTCAATAACGAATACACATTGCGACACACTTCGTTAATGAGCACGGTCTCTTTAGTCACTAATGAAGATGGCGAAACACCTCGTTACACGAGCAAATACGACCGAACGCTCTTTTAGTCCAGAGTAAACGAAGACTGTCGAACATTTAACGTAGACGATTAAGACAAAATGAAATTGATCAAACTTAACACTTTAGCGACATCGCTTAAGGAAAACGCGATTAAACGAGTATTAAATCACGATTAAGCTAATCACTAACTCGTTAATCACTGCGTTAACGAGGAAATGTGAATAATGTCATCAGTTAACGAAAACTAAAACGCAAAACGTATTTTCGAAAACTAACGAAAAAATGACGAATAAACTAAGGGTAGTTTATAAACTCACATTAAACGAAGATTTACGAACAGACATCAATTATCACAAAAAATATATGAAGTCTCATAGAAGAATGTTCACCGAAATCACAATAGAACGAAAACATGATATTTAAAGCAATCTTCTTAACACACACACACACACACCCACACACCACACACACACACACACACACACACACACACACACACACACACTTGAAAAAAAAAAAAGTTCGCACTAAACGAAAAATCCCATTCTGACGAAAAATTATGAAACGAATCATAGTAAAAAAAAAAGTTCCAGAAAAAAGCTACTTTGCGACTGCTTATACGTAATTAAACGAAAATGAAATGAGAAAACGAACCAGGAGGAAATATAAGACAACAGGTGTGTGTGCGTGATGTATCAGATGTGTGTGTTAGTTAACATTTTGTCCTAGGCACATGTCGATTAGACACTAGGCCTGTTGTATGTGTGTGTGTGTGCGTGTTGTATCAGATGTGTGTGTTAGTTAACATTTTGTCCTAGGCACATGTCGATTAGACACTAGGCCTGTTGTATGTGTGTGTGTGTGTGTGTGTGTAACGAAACACTTCGAAATGTTTCGGCCCCGCCGGGAATTGAACCCGGGCCCTCCGTGCGTGAAGCAAGAGCGCTAGCCACCATGCCATGTGTGATATGTCAGGTGTGTATATGAGATACATCTGGTGTGTGTGTGTGTGTGTGTGTGATATACTCTGAACCTGGCCACTACTGTCTACCTGCCGATAGAGATACTTTATAATCTTCTGTATCTGTATATGTAGTGTACGAATGTTATTCTCTCCTATGCAAAGCCTGTTTTGAAGCCTTTGCAAAGCCTGTTTTGAAGCCTTTGCAAAGCCTATTCTGAACCTTTGCAAAGCCTGTTTTGAAGACTTTGCAAAACTTATTTCGAAATCTTTGCAAAGCATTTTTTGAAGCCTTTTCCAAAGCCTGTTTTAAAGCCTTTGCAAAGCCTGTTTTGAGGCCTTTGCAAAGACTGCTTTGAAGCCTTTGCAAAACCTATTTTGAAGACTATGCAAAGCCCGTTTTCAGACCTTCGCAAAACCTCCTTTAAGGCTTCCACAAAGCTTCTTTTTAGGTCTTGTACATATAAATTAAGACTCCCGGTACTCTTAGATTGTACACAGGTGAAAGAGACAGCCAACCCACACAAGTATAAATTTTTCGATCGCGGGGAGCAAAACGTTGAGGGTTTTGACGTTGCTTTGTGTATCCGTCCGTGTAAGTCGAACTGAATAGGGTAGAAGCACACTGTGAGCATTTCCACTTCGTAAATGTCGTATAGAATAACGTAGCAGCACATTATAATATATATATATATATATATATATATATATATATATATATATATATATATATATATATATATATATATATATATATTATATATATTATATATATATATATATATATATATATATATATATATATATATATATATATTATATATATATATATATATATATATATATATATATATATATATATATATATATATATATATATATATATATATATATATATATATATATTATATACTATATATCTAATATCTAAATCTTATATAAATATTTTCTTAGTAAATTTATATTCCAAACTTCCTATCATTAACCAATTCATCTTGTGACAAAAATCTTACATCAGAGGAAAATCCCCCCTCCTGACTAAGACATAAACAATGACAACTGGCTCTATCTCGCTGCCTTTAATTCGCTCAAGCGACACCCCCGTGGCCGTTTCGCTCAGTCTCTTATCTTCGGTCTGACTCCCACGAGCGAAGAGCACTTACGCTCGTCCCTCCTCGACGAGGGACCTGAACAGGTGGGCGTGAAAAACATGCTAGCAGATAGAGTCTTTTATTAGACGACGTTTAGACAGTAACAGGCAAGCAGACCCAGAGCTTCATTAGACGACGTTTAGACCATTACACGCAAGTAGAGCCATAGTTTTATTAGATGACGTTTCGAACGAAAAAGAAAGGACATCATCCAAACCCATCAAGTCCATCATATAGAGACAATAGAGCTCGTGTACCCTAGACTGAACTGTCTCTCTTCTGTTCCTGCATTCCTAGAGATGATAAAAAGGTCTGTCTGTCTGTCTCTTCCCAATAGAGTTACAAAACATCTAACAGTACACTCGCGAATGTTCCTTATTGCTTACTCTCTAAATCTTGTCTCTATCCACAGGATAGATATGTGGTACGTAATAAACTGGCCACTACCCTCCAAAGGACAGATATGTGATGAACAATAAACTAGCCACTACGCTCCACAGGATAGATATGTATACACAACCGTTCACTATATACACACACGCGCAATGTATACACACACACGCAATGTATACACACACGCCCAATGTATATACACACACAATGTGTATATGGGCGCGCAATATTCACATCCAAATAATACATACCCACACAATACACTGTATACACACCCGCACAATATATACACACCCGCACAATGCATACACACCTACACAAAGAATACACACTTGCACAGTGCATATACCCGCACGTGCATACACACCCACACAAGAATATACACCCGCACAATTTATACACATCCGCATAATGCATAAACACCCACACAAGGAATACACACCTGCACAATGCATATACCCGCATAATGAATACACATCCACACAAGGAATACACACCTGCACAATGCATACTTAACCTCACAATGCATACATACCCGCACATTGTATACATTCTCGCACATGATATACATTTCCTCACATGATATACACTCCCGCACAGTGTATACACTCCCGCGCAATGTACACACATCCACACAAAATATACACACCACACAGTGTATATACACCCACGCAAAACATACACAATACATACACACCCGGAAGCGAGTATAAAGAAGCGGCCATACAATCGTGTCTCAGACCAGTACAGCAAACCCATCGATCATACACAAAGTCATACACAGTCGTGCCGTTATACCTCGTCCAGGTATGCTCTTCTTCGCTGATATAACGCAGCTTGGCGGAGGGGAGTTATGATATATCCTGATATATATTTACCTACTAAGTGTAAGCCTACTTTTGGCCCACCCTGTATATATATCCCGGTCAAGTATAGGATTATATCATGGTCGGATATGTTGTTATATCCTTGTCGGGCACAAGGCTCTATCCTGATCGAGTGAAAGGATATTCCGTCGTCGGTTATAATGCCATGTGTGAGTCGGGTAAGAGACTATATCCTGGTCGGATATTTGGTTATACCCTCCTCTGGTTGCGTATTAGACTATATATTGGTCGAGTATAAGGCTATATCCTAGTTGGTATAAGGATTTATCATGGTCGGGTATAAAGCTATATCCGGGTCGGGCATTAGGCTATATTCTGTTCGAATATACATTTCAGCTGGAGTTGAATAAAAAACAATTGCATACTTTTAGAATATACGTTTATATATATATATATATATATATATATATATATATATATATATATATATATATATATATATATATATATATATATATTAAAACTATATGTATATGTGTGTGTGTGCTGTATGATGAATATGCTGTGATTTCTTGAGTATAATCAGATTATATCAGGAATAACGGAACTGAGTTACGTGTTTATATTATATTGGTAGTTCACTGTCGTATAATTTAATAGGGAATGTAACCTTATAAACAGGTCAGGTAAGCTGTTATATTCCACTTGGATATGTGGCAATATACTTAACATGAATATATTTAGGAGGGTTATATTTAGCATAATTATATTTAGCATGATCTCAAGATTATACATAGTATGAAGACTTACATAACAATCGGTTGATTGATTACATTTCGACCGGGTAAAGGGCGACATTTCGACCGGGTAAACCGTTATGTTTCGGCCGGGCACTAAGGTACACTTTAGTGTATGAAGGTACCGTGAGGTCAGCCGAAAAGGTTCCAGCGAAAGGAACATTTAACGAACGGTGTCGGTACTGGTTGGCTTTCTTGTTTTTCCGTTCGTTGGGGAACTCGATCATTTGTTAAGTCGACTATTTTTATTCGTTATTTCGTTGGGTAGTCATTTCGTTCGTTCGTTCGTTCTGTCTGTCTGTCTGTCTGTCTGTCTGTCTGTCTGTCTGTCTGTCTGTCTGTCTGTCTGTCTGTCTGTCTGTCTGTCTGTCTCTCTCTCTCTCTCTCTCTCTCTCTCTCTCTCTCTCTCTCTCTCTCTCTCTCTCTCGGTTGTTCGCTTCTTCGTTTAATTTGCGTTGATAATACGTTTCTCGTTCGTTAGGCCGTTGTGGTTCCACCTTTTTTTTTTTCTTTCGGTCGGCTTCTATTATTGTACGTTATCGTTCGGTCTTCCTGAAGTGTTCGATCGTCTGGTCGGTATTCCCTTATTTATTCATATTCATCTTAGATTGATTATTCGTTCGTTATTTTTAATATTTTTTTTCGTTCGCTCGACCTTGATTCCTTTGATTTGCGTTTGTTTAGTTAACGTTCGGCTTTTCGGTCGGCTTATATAGTAGTTATTCGGATTTTTCCTTTCGACCGACTTTCAATTTCTTTTAATTTTGAGTGCCATCAGATTGTATTTTTCCATTTCATTTACATTAGCTTTTTTTTTTTTAATTTTACTGGACATTGTTCGAAATTTCGTTCGTTCAGACGACGAGATGGAGTTGTTTGGTTATTATTCGTTCGGGTTTTCAAATTCGATCAATGAGGTGCGTGTTCATACTACCCTTAACTTGCCTGTTTTGTAAGTGCGTGCGTGCGTGCGTGTGCGTGTGTGTGTGTTTGTGTGTGTTTGGCAGCGTTTCTGCTAGTTGATGTGTCTGTTGTGTTTGTTGGGTTGCATTTGGGTCTGTGTTTGTCGGAGCGTAATTCAGATTATTGATCCTATCTGAGTGTATAGATCAGAAGATGATCGAAACATTGGCCCAAGACAAACACACCGTTCTTGAGTTGATTTATATGCACATTGACAGTATATCCTACTCTCCTCAGTATTATAAGTATTATAATTATTATTATTATTATTATTATCATCAACAAACCGGCTATATCCCACAGAGGCAGAGTGACTTAAAAATTAAAACGAAAGTTTTTCTTTCTAAATTTAGTAATTTAAACAGAAGAAGGGGTTATTATTATTATTATTATTATTATTATTATTATTATTATTATTATTATTAATGGGTAAAGTTCTCTCGTACACTCCACCCCAATCCTTTCCATCCCCACCTTCATTCCCTCCCCCCCTCCCCATCCCTTCTTTGTAATAATGAAAGATATAATGTTTGATATAATGACGCGAGTTTAAATTACACTCATTGTAGTGTACGTGATAAATAATGGCTTAAATAGCTCAATATAATTGAATTACCTTTAATATCATCAGCGCATGCTAAGCTCGCCAACAAAAGAACAGCGTTCAGATACTTTAAGATGCGTTCGTTTTATTTTCCTTCTTCACAGACGCCGTCGTGTAGATAAATGGCTCAAAGAACCGACAAGACTGATGTACTGATTACATCGACTCCAGGCTGAGGGACTGATTACCTCAGTCTCCTTGTGATCTTCACTATTCTTCTTTGTATTGGACTGATGAAGCCACTGTGTGGCGAAACGTTTGCACAGTAAAGATACGCAAGTGTTGTACATGTGTCTAGTTTATCAGACGCCGTCTTACTGACTCGGCTCTTCACAACACGAATCTCACTCCTGTTTTGCCTTCCTCAGTACAGTGTCAAAGGCTCAAATCTTGGGAACTCTCGTGATCTGACCTTACCTGACCTGACCTTGGCTTTATGTCACCAAGCTTTCGGCCTTGTTTATCCTTGCCTCACACACCTTGATGACGCACGATAGTCCTGAATCAAGGTAGGAGTAGACAGTTCTTAGCAGATAGCCTTGATGTCGTCTTCCAGGTCCTTTGGCCGTCTGTCTTCCCAATCTACGTCTAAGCCCCTGTGTCATGGAAGCATCTTCACCTGTCTTCTCTTCTGGTTCTCTTATGGTTCCCGCCTTATTTTCTACTAATTTCG
>WNWK01003876.1:25000-32500 GCA_009830355.1 Cherax destructor
ATCTCTTCTTACTTTCCTACTACGTCACATGTCCCGTCTGCTGGCCTATATATACTCCCTCCTCCTCCTCTCCTTTGTGTCAGTGTGACTTTGTAAATGGTCCAAGACGGACCGAAACGTCGTCGTAAGCTCCTCTCTTCTATGTGCGGGTTGTGTGTGTATTAATAGTGCTCTTTAACGAACATAACATTGCTCTTTAACGAACATAACATTGCTCTTTAACGAACATAACATTGTTCTTTAACGAACATAACATTGCTCTTTAACGAACATAACATTGTTCTTTAACGAACATAACATTGCTCGTTAACGAACATAACATTGCTCGTTAACGAACATAACATCGCTCTTCTGCGAACTTAACATCGCTCTTTAACGAACTTAACAGGACTCTTTAACGAACTTAACAGCACTCTTTAACGAACTTAACAGCACTCTTTAACGAACGTAACAGCACTCTTTAACGAACTTAACAGCACTCTTTAACGAACTTAACAGCACTCTTTAACGAACGTAACAGCACTCTTTAACGAACGTAACAGCACTCTTTAACGAACGTAACAGCTCTATCCGACGAATTTAACAGCACTGCGTAACAGCCTGTGTAACAGCCCGTGCAACAGCCTAAGTAACACTCTGAGTAACAATCTATGTAACAGCCTGTGTAACAGCCTATTTAACAGCCTGTGTGACGGCCTAATATAACAGCCACCGCTTTCCGAGCTCAACGGCGCTTGGTAACGAAGAGCGCTCTCTGACGAACTCAACAGCGCTTTCTAAAGTCTTCGTCAGTGTTCGCTAACCACCTCAACAATGCTTAACGACCTCAACAATGCTTAACGACCTCAACAATGCTTAACGACGAACAACGATTTCTTACGAACTCAGCAATGCTAACTACAGAGCTCGACGACTCTCACTAACGACCTCAAGAGCGCACTCTAGCGACCTTTACCAACGTCCACTCGAAAACTTTATCGCAATTTCTAACGAAGTTAAGAGCGCTTACTAACAAACACCGGAGCGCTTACTAACGCACTCCGGAGCTCTTACTAACTCACTCCGGAGCTCTTACTAACTCACTCCGGAGCTCTTACTAACGCACTCCGGAGTGCTCACTAACGTACTCAGCGCCACTCTAGTGTTACACACTTCTCGTTATTACGCTACCATTATTATTGTCTAATCATTAATTGCCACTAATTGCATAATTAAACAGCTATGTCTTTATGTGAATGTGAATATATATATATATATATATATATATATATATATATATATATATATATATATATATATATATATGTATGTGTGTGTGTGTGTGTGTTGTGTGTGTGTGTGTGTGTGTGTGTGTGTGTGTGTGTTTAACATTGCGGATAGCCGGGGGATCGAACCCGTGCTGTTTTAGCTCTCCTCGCGGGAAGCAAGTAAAAATTCTCGACGCTCTAAACCACTGGACCATACAATCCTACAAAAAACATGAGCCTAGCGAACTAGGCTTGCTTCATGTTGCGAGGACATACGATGGCGTGGTTGCCTCAGAACTAATTTCATTCTACTCCCTGTTTGGTTTACTAGCCTCCACAAGCAGTACATATATTATTGTAACCACGAACAAGTGGTATTTAATCAATAACAACACTGTGGCAAGCCTAGTTCGCTAGTCTCATGTTGTTTGTAGGATTGTAGGGTCCAGTGGTTTAGAGCGTCGTGAATTTGGACTCGCTTCCCACGAGGAGGGCTAAAACAACACTGGTTCGATCCCCCGGCTAGCCGCATTCAGAGTGCAGGCACTGTACTCTCCACCTCCAGGACTCAAGTCCGGCTAACTGGTTTCCCCGAATCCCTTCATAAATATTACTTTGGTCACACTCTAACAGCACGTCACGTAATAAAAATATTATTTATTCTCTCTCTAACGTAAAGAAATAATTAACAAAACATCAAATTTGCAAATAAAAAAGTACTTTTGTTGTGTTGTGTTGTTACGAAATAATTATCAAACGTGAAATTTCTGAAGAAAAAACCCATACTGCCTGTATATATATGTATATATAATCGGTGTTAAAAGCCGTATTATGTCTTGGCAGCTGAGGCAATAAAACCGGAGTCCACTATAACTTGGTTATGAAACTGATAAGGTTAATTGAATTTAAATACCTGGAAGACGGTCAGTTTAAATACCTGGGAGTTAGAACATTTAAATACCTCACAGTCAGTAAATTTAAACACTTGGGAGTCAGTTATATAAATACCTGGGAATTAGTAATTAAATACCTAGGAATTAGTATTTAAATACCCAGGAATTAGTAATCTAAATACCTGGGAGTCAGTAATTTAAATACCTGGGAGTCAGTAATTTAAATACCTGGGAGTCAGTAATTTAAATACCTGGGAGTCAGTAATTTAAATACCTGGGAGTCAGTAATTTAAATACCTGGGAGTCAGTAATTTAAATACCTGGGAGTCAGTAATTTAAATACCTGGGAGTCAGTAATTTAAATACCTGGGAGTCAGTAATTTAAATACCTGGGAGTCAGTAATTTAAATACCTGGGAGTCAGTAATTTAAATACCTGGGAGTCAGTAATTTAAATACCTGGGAGTCAGTAATTTAAATACCTGGGAGTCAGTAATTTAAATACCTGGGAGTCAGTAATTTAAATACTTGGGAGTCAGTAATTTAAATAACTGGGAGTCTTTAATTTAAATACCTGGGAGTCAGTAATTTAAATACCTGGGAGTCAGTAATTTAAATACCTGGGAGTCAGTAATTTAAATACCTGGGAGTCAGTAATTTAAATACCTGGCAGTCAGTAATTTAAATACCTGGCAGTCAGTAATTTAAATACCTGGCAGTCAGTAATTTAAATACCTGGCAGTCAGTAATTTAAATACCTGGCAGTCAGTAATTTAAATACCTGGGAGTCTAATTTAAATACCTGGGAGTCAGTAATTTAAATACCTGGGAGTCAGTAATTTAAATACTGTCAGTAATTTAAATACCTGAGTCAGTAATTTAATACCTGGGAGTCAGTATTTAAATACCTGGGAGTCAGTAATTTAAATACCTGGCAGTCAGTAATTTAAATACCTGGCAGTCAGTAATTTAAATACCTGGAGTCAGTAATTTAAATACCTGGGAGTCAGTAATTTAAATACCTGGCAGTCAGTAATTTAAATACCTGGAGTCAGTAATTTAAATACCTGGGAGTCAGTAATTTAAATACCTGGGAGTCAGTAATTTAAATACCTGGGAGTCAGTAATTTAAATACTTGGGAGTCAGTAATTTAAATACCTGGGAGTCTTTAATTTAAATACCTGGGAGTCAGTAATTTAAATACCTGGGAGTCAGTAATTTAAATACCTGGGAGTCAGTAATTTAAATACCTGGGAGTCAGTAATTTAAATACCTGGCAGTCAGTAATTTAAATACCTGGCAGTCAGTAATTTAAATACCTGGCAGTCAGTAATTTAAATACCTGGCAGTCAGTAATTTAAATACCTGGCAGTCAGTAATTTAAATACCTGGCAGTCAGTAATTTAAATACCTGGGAGTCTTTAATTTAAATACCTGGGAGTCAGTAATTTAAATACCTGGGAGTCAGTAATTTAAATACCTGGGAGTCAGTAATTTAAATACCTGGGAGTCAGTAATTTAAATACCTGGGAGTCAGTAATTTAAATACCTGGGAGTCAGTAATTTAAATACCTGGCAGTCAGTAATTTAAATACCTGGCAGTCAGTAATTTAAATACCTGGCAGTCAGTAATTTAAATACCTGGGAGTCAGTAAATTTTGCACATTTTTGTTGTGTATTTTTTGTACACAGAGAGTGTATTGCTGGTACATTTAATCTGGAGAGAGTTAATGGGCGTGTTTCCCTCACGACAGCCTTGGTACAGCACTGTATCTGCTAAATATGGACCGGTACAGCTGGAGGTAGTTCGTGCTACAGCTCTGCTGATTGACCCATTCGGGTTCAGTGCTTCTGAATAATAATAATAATAATAATTTTCAAAATTTGCGACTGAAATCTATCATTAAAACCGTCACTTTTGAGCTAAATATATTTTCTCCCTGTCTCCTTCCATCTCTCCCTCCCTTCCTCCCTCCCTTCCTCCCTCCCTTCCCTCCCTTTTGTCTTTCTGTCTATCGATCCGTCTATCGATCTGGCCCGGTGTAGACTAAAAGAACTGACAAACAGGAGAGAATCAAGGAGACAGATAGGTACACACACACACACACACACACACACACACACACACACACACACACACACACACACACACACACACACACACACACACACACACACACACACAAGTAAATGGAATGGTGATACCGATAAGATGTGGGAAAAGAGACTTATGTACAGTTCAGTACACTAATTACAGCAAACATTTCGTCCCCTTAATGCGTTCTTCAGTTTTAATCGAGATAACTAAGATAACAGTGACAAGGAACGAGAGGATAGTAGTAGTAGTAGTAATAGTAGTAGTAGCATTATTATCATTACTATTATTATTAATAATATTATTATTAGTAGTAGTAGTAGTAATAGTAGTATATCATCTGTAGTGAGATGGTCAGGATTTGAGAAGAACCTGTCAGTACAGGCCAGTAGGCCTGCCTCAGTGCTCCTCCATACACAGTGCTCAAGTAGGCATCATGTAACAGCGGTCTTCAGAAAGGGGCAATATCCTGTTGATCAACAGGATATCTTGGCCTCGTTCACGAAAGACGAAAGTGTACGTAGGCCGTCCTTGTTGCCCTCGCTAACACAGTCCCTCGGAAGTCCCGCAGTTACTAGCTATACAAAAACACCTGAGAAAATCAGCTAGGCAGCCTGCTGGTCCACCTCATATGGACCCCAGGATAACCCAGCCTGCTGGTCCACCTCATATAGACCCCAGGATAACGCAGACTGCTGGTCCACCTCATATAGACCCCAGGATAACGCAGCCTGCTGATCCATCTCATATGGACTCCAGGATAACGCAGCCTGCTGGTCCACCTCCCGTGAAACCTTAGGTAAGGCAGTATCGCTTGTCACATGGATTCCGGGATAAGGCAGCCTGCTGGTCCACCTCACATGGTGGTCCAACATCAATAATGCAGTTGTCGGTCGATTCCCCAACGACCTACTCGCTGCTATCGACCGGTGCTCCGCTGCATCGACCTCAGTACTCGTGTTTCCCGATCGATATGTCGTGGTTTGAGTCCCTCGTGAATAGTGATGGTGGTGGTGATAGTGGTGGTGGTGATAGTGGTGGTGGTGATAGTGGTGGTGGTGATTGGTGGTGGTGATTGGTGCTGGCGATGGTAATGGCGGCGGTGGTGGTGTTGGTGATGATGGTGGTGTTAGTGATGGTGTTGTTATAATTATGAGGGAATCGTTAAAATCGCAAGGGACATACTTTGGCGTAATACATGCGTAGTATCGAGCGTGCGCTGCTACGGTCACCTCCCAGTCCACTACAAACTACCGCTGACGATAACCTGTGTAGTGTACTGGAACAGACAGACGTCCGCCTTGGTTATCATTGTGTACAGCGACTGTTTGTGTTATTATCCATAAGAACAACTGTATTTGGTCTCTCACGCGAGAAGTTATATTCTTTCACACAAGAACAGCTGTATTAGTACACGCACACGCACGCACACGCACACACACGCACACACACACACACTCACGCTTACACACACACACACGCTTACACACACACACACACACAGTTACGTTAGTGCTCTTTAGACGACTATTATCCTTTTATTTTGCACATCAGGGCCGCCTTCACACTGTTACTCCATGCTGAACAATCGATATTTGTTTATTACCGAAAAAATATCAATATTTTTCAACGACCCTTATAAGGCATAATGAAATTTGATTGAAAGTTTTGATAATTTATATGTGTATGAAATATAACTTCACTTCTGTTACCATTTGGTGGAGCGAGTGTCAACTCAAGGACTCAAGGATCACCTCGAAGTACACTGAAGTGTCACTACTGGGTGTTGATGAAGAAAAGATCTACTGTAATCTACCTCGAAATAACTTGCTAAATATCTATAAGTAGATCGAGACAAATCTAAATAGATTGTGAAAACATTCAACTGCATTGCTTAATAAACCGCATGAAATGTATCTCCATAGACAACAAAAGCATTTCACCCCCCAATGAAAACTTTATTCATTTAATATCACGTATCTTGAGTCCCTCCCAAGATGCTCATCACCTAGCAATCATTTCCTTAAATCAAAGGTAACTAAATAAATTTCTCGTTTAACTGTGAATAATATAATATCACAAGTTGTATACAGTGATGGATGTAAGCAGGAGTCTACTGGCAGGGCTGCGACTGCTCTTGTTGCCGCCTCCCTAGGTGACAACTCTAGCAACAATGTTGAGTTAGGCGCAAGTACTGACTACACACTGAATTGGTTACATGATAATGGCATTAAAGTTAACTTATAACACTGAACTTGACCTCTTGATCACTGTTGATTCTGTGTCATCACTGAAGACACTTGTCTCTCATAATGACTAACAATATCCTCATTGAAAAGCCAGGTAGAGATATTAATATCACATGCAAATAAATGTACAGTTCTTTAATTACCCCCCCCCAAAAAAAAAAAAAATACTTTGAATGAAAAAAAATATAACTGATATATTTGTGTTAAACCATAGAAATAATATTACGAAAGAAGTAAATAGTGAACCTGAATGTCATAGGGAAACATTCGGACGACAGAGTAGATCCAGCGCTCGCTATAACATGAACGTAAATAAGCACGTTTATGGAGCAACTTGCAATTCGAACAGACTGACTCATGTTGCAGAGGCCAGACTTACACTTGGTTACAGGTACTTCTGGTAGTTTGACAGACACGCAGATGATGATCATACTAAATGCAAAGATTGTGGTCACCCTTTTGACCACTTGAACACTAATTGCTTAATTGTCCATTTATTGAGGAACATAGAAACAGACGGTCTAATAATAATCTAAGTGATATATTAAGGTATCTTATTAATGAAAATAAGATGACAGGACATACTAAGCAAATATTCTAAATTTGCTTGCAACAGATAAGGCAAACTGTATACAGTCCTGCTAACTCTTATTGCGGCCTAAGTCATTTGTGTAGATATATATATGGATATACAGAAGACCAGGCGCAAGAATACACGCTTATCTATATATATTCACATGAATTTTTGCGCTATCGTCCACGGGATGAATATATTTTTGCGCTATCGTCCACGGGATGAATATATTTTTGCGCTATCGTCCACGGGATGGATATATTCTTGCGCTATCGTCCACTGGATAGATATATTTTTGCGCTATCGTCCACGGGATGGATATGGGGTGTGCAATAAACTAGCAACATTGGTGGCAAATCCTAATCTTATCTATCCTTTATCCGTCGCTCATATTGCATGCAGGATGTTGCTCATACTGGTTGCACCTTTCATATAAACACGT
>WNWK01003876.1:35000-92500 GCA_009830355.1 Cherax destructor
CCACTTCCATGACTACTACTAGAGCAAATACTACTGCCCCTACCGACACTACTACCATAACTACTATCACTGCAACTTCTACTACCACTACAACCATCACTACCACCACCACTACAACCATCACTACCTCCACTACAACCATCACTACCACCACTACAACCATCACTTCCACCACCACTACAACCATCACTACTACCACCACTACAACCATCACTACCTCTACTACAACCATCACTACTATCACCACTACAACCATCACTACTACCACCACTACAACCATCACTACCTCCACTACAACCATTACTACCACCACTACAACCATCACTACCACCACCACTACAACCATCACTACTACCATCACTACCATCACTACAACCATCACTACAACCACCACTACCACCACTATAACAATCACTACTACCACCACTACAACCATCACTACCACCACTACAACCATCACTACCACCACTACAACCATCACTACTACCATCACTACTACCACAACTACAATCACTACCTCCACTACAACCACCACTACAACCATCACTACCACCACTACAACCATCACTACCACCACTACAACCATCACCACCACTACAACCATCACCACCACTACAACCATCACCACCACTACAACCATCACTACTACCATCACTACAACCATCACTACCTCCACTACAACCACCACTACCACCACTACTACCATCCCACCACTACCACCACTACCACCACCACTACCACCACTACTACCATCACTACTACCACCACTACCACCACCACTAACCACCACTACTACCACCACTACCACCACCACTACCACCACTACTACCATCACTACTACCACCACTACCACCACCACTACCACCACTACTACCATCACTACTACCACCACTACCACCACCACTACCACCACTACTACCACCACTACTACCACCACTACTACCACCACTACCACCACCACTACCACCACCACTACCACCACTACTACCACCACTACTACCACCACTACAACCACCACTACAACCACCACTACCACCACTACAACCACCACTACCACCACTACTACCATCACTACTACCACCACTACTACCACCACCACTACCACCACTACTACTACCACCACTACCACCACCACTACTACCACCACTACAACCACCACTACCACCACCACTACCACCACTACTACCACCACTACTACCACCACTACCACCACCACTACCACCACTACTACCACCACTACTACCACCACTACTACCATCACTACTACCACCACTACCACCACCACTACCACCACTACTACCACCACTACTACCACCACTACCACCACCACTACCACCACCACTACCACCACTACTACCACCACTACTACCACCACTACTACCACCACTACTACCACCACTACCACCACTACTACCACCACTACTACCACCACTACTACCACCACTACTACCACCACTACCACCATAACTCACTATTTCAGAAACGTCTCATAGTTGCAATTAACCCAATTTGATATTCATTTTTGTTTGCATTCAGGGCAGAGCGCTAAACCAGTAAGGGGCTTGTCCAGCGCCAGGGGGGAACGGGAGGCGATCAGGTTCGATGCAGGGGAAAGGGATTAGCAACTCCAATCCATTGGATCAAGAGCCCTTCAATCAGCTGGGGGGAGAAAATAAATAATAATACACGTATTTTGAATTCTAGTACACACTGTATTTATGATTATTCTGCAGTGTGTATTCTCTATATTTATGGATATTTTTGTATTCAACGTACTGTATTTATGGGTATTCTTTATTTTATATTCTCCTACCGTGAGAAGGTCGACCTTAGGTACTTGTACCTTTAGGCTCATAGTAGCATTTTCTTTAACTCTGTCGCAAGTTGCATGTGAAATTATACTTATATTTGTTGTGTTCACTTTAACACATCTCAAGCTGAGACGCGACACACTTTAAGGATTAATATTGTTTTATAAGCTACTAACTCATTTATCACACATGAATTTAGGCCTGGTTATTATGTAATTCTGCAAGTGGGTTTGCGGGGTGGGGGAGAGGGGGAAGAGTATGGGGGAGAGGGTGGTAGGATGATAAATACTGCATCCTCACAGGTCGAGTCCTTTTGTTGTGTTTGCCATTTGTCGTTATACGTCATCCCTTTTTACCATAGTAGTTGCCTTGTTATGACGTTACTCGAGAATTGTCCACTTAGGTGCTCAGTTTGTTGCTTGGGAGGTGTGTGTGTGTGTGTGTGTGTGTGTGTGTGTGTGTGTGTTGTGTGTGTGTCTGTGTCTGTGTGTGTGTGTGTGTGTGTGTGTATGTGTGTGTGTGTGTGTGTGTGTGTGAGGGCGCCTTCCTGCAGAGGATGCAGGAAGCATTCCTACAGAGCAGGAGTCTAACTCCATTTTAGTGAAGTACAGTATACTTCTAAGTAGCATATATTAGTGGTGTGTGAGTGAACAGAGGTTTATTAACGTTTGCGTCACACTGTTAGTCTTCAGTGTTCTGGGTAACACTGTGACCCTGCAACCTGTGTGCTGTGTGAGAGTGAGTCTCACTTTACATGTCTCACTGGGGACCTCTACGATTTCCCATTAATTTCCTCTTCCTGTGAACCTTGTTAGGCAGGGTCTCTGAAAAGACCTGCATTATACTCAGCGGTCCCATCGTAGTACAGGGATGACTGAAGGTACAATAACCCTTCACAAACACACACACACACACACGTCTGCGTAATGTTAATTACTGTGTACTTCCTTGTATGGTTGGGCAATCCTCCTCCTCATAATATGTATATGCGTTCATTACTAACCTTTATTTTTTTGCAAACATTCCAATATACTTCTGCTAAAATTATATTCACATTATATGGGGAATAAGTGTTGGTGGTGATTTATTGAATTTTAGACGAATTTTAGGTATAAATCCCCCTTTATTTCTATATTTTTAGACTCCTATATAGACCTCAATAAAATATTATTAATAATTATTTATAAATGATGTTCTCATGCTCCTGTGCCTTGAATATTTTTAAATATGTGTCCATAGTTATGTAATCCTGTAAGGCCATAGCCATAATACCCATAGAGGACAGGCAGTGTGGACAGCGGTTTGCAGTTGTCTGCGGCAGCTGCTGTTTACAGCTCCCTAATCTATTTTCAGTTTTAAATTATTGTTTGTTTTGCCTCTGGAGACGAGCTATGAAGGAAGTACGGAAGGCTCCGAACACTTACACATGTATTTATGGATATTCTGTACTTCTTATTCCCCAACACGCTGCATTCACTGCATTCACGCCCACTCACTACTCGAGATTTAAAGAAAACCCACATCCCTCTATGACACGCCCTGTATGTCATGCCCTGTATGACACTGTGTCACTCCCTGTGTGGCACACCCTATGTGACACATACTGTATGATACATCATGTATGTCAAAACCCATGTGATACCTCCTTGAGGGTAAGTCCTGAATGACACACAATATATAATACACCTTGTATGACATATCCTCTATGACACGCCCTCTATAACAAGCGAATTGAGGTCAGTGTTTGACAAATAAGAAATGGAGATAAGAGTTTCTCTCTCTCTCTCTCTCTCTCTCTCTCTCTCTCTCTATGGCAATACAGTATTGCAAGATCAATACAAGTTACTTCCTTGCCATTGCAAGCGTAAATATTGCAGCACGTACAGAAGACTAGCCTATTGCAGTAGTCTCATATTATATATATATATATATATATTATATATATATATATATATATATATATATATATATATATATATATATATATATATATATATATATAAGAACATACATAAGAATAGAGGAACACTGCAGAAGGCCTACTGGCCCATACAAGGCGCGTCCTTATCAAAACCACCACTACCTAAGAATTTACTCCCGTACTCACGACACCAATCAAACCCAGCCCCTCCCACTCATATATTTGTTCAATCTCTTTTTAAAGCCACCCAAGGTCCTAGCCTCTATCACCCTACTCGGAAGATTGTTCCACGCATCTACAACTCTGTTCGAAAACCAGTACTTGCCTGTGTCCTTTCTAAATCTAAATTTATCCAATTTAAATCCGTTATTTCTGGTTCTTACTTGTTTCGATATCCTTAGTATTTTATTAATATCTCCTTTGTTTATGCCCATCATCCACTTGTACACCTCAATGATATCTCCCCTCATTCTACGTCTCTCCAGAGAGTGGAGATTCAACGCTCTAAGTCTATCTTCATACGGGAGATTTCTTATACTGTAAATAATTTTAGTCATTCTTCTCTGTATGTTCTCCAAAGAATCTATATCCATCCTATAGTAAGGAGACCAAAACTGAGCTGCATAATCCACATTAGGTCTCACTAGTGAAAAAAAATATATATATATATATATATATATATATATATATATATATATATATATATATATATATATATATATATATATATATATATATACATGTAGTTATATGCAGTAAAATCACAGTAAACAGGTGATATAACAATATGCAGAAAAATCCCTGTGAAAAAATAATGAAATTCCAAGCGTTTTCGTGACTTCTCACATTATCAAGGAACTTTAAAAATAAAATGTTAACAGGAAGGCATATAAGGACGAGACTACACCTCGCTGCCCCCCTCCTCCCCCATGAAGAATTTAAGGTACATTAGAGAAATGTTTGGGTAGAATACAAGCTGTGTCATGGATCACTGACTACCTACATCATCATAAAAAGTCAGGTATACTCCAGTGGCTTCTTGACTTGCATACCGCCGGGAAGCTGCTCTTCGTGAATTTTGTACACATGTTTACCTTCCTCTCACAGACTGGCTAGTAGCTCGGTTGGTAGCGCATTCAACGCACACACTGAGTGTCCGTGGTACGATCCCCGGTACGGGTGGAAACACTGGGGCGTGTTTCCTTAATACACCTACTGTCCCTGTTCATCTATCAGTAAACAGGTACCTGGGTGTTAGCCGATTGGTGTGGGTCACATCCTGGGGACAAAATTAACCTAAGATGCCCGAAATGCTCTTCATAACCAGGAGCTTTCTAAAAAGTGTGTCACTGATGTCAGCTATGGTCTGTATAAATTGTATCATGTACTTGTAGAAATAAAAGATTATTATTATTATTATTATTATTAATTATTATTATTATTATTATTATTAACTCGAGTAGAACACTCAGTGGCTCACCTTCAGCACTGCATCCCCAAGATGCTTCATATCTACGGGAATTTTGTATGTCGTGGTGTTTACTCACGTGTCTTTAATTTAACCGGTTTGTCGGCATCGTTTACCAAGGTTCATACCTGAAGAAATTTTGTATTCTGGAGTTGCCAAGTAAATTTTGTTTAAAAGAGGAAAATTAAAGTGTTAAGCTTCATCAAGTGCGTAGTCGCCTTGAGACAAAAACCCCATCACCTCACCACTGCAACTTGCAATGCTCCAGTTATAATGTGATGCTGACATACACCTGTAAGGTGGCGAGCGTCAGTGTGGCTGCTGGTTAATTCCGCAGACTGTGAATATAGTTTTCTGCCAGCCTGCGACTGATAAACATTTACTTTAGAAACATCCGTAGTAACAAAATAGGTGAAACTGCGGTTATATCTACTGTACAATTATAGTTGAAATGAACCAGGAATTTTTTTTGTTGAAGTTATCATTGATACGTTTGCTTGTGACCTCAAACAACACAAGAAACACACTGTTATAATTTTTCCGTTACCCTGAACGTCATTCTTTTGAGAGAAACTTCAGCACGGAGAGTAGAAGCTTGTGAAGGACAGAGAACTTCCATGGAGACTGGAAAGTCCGGATCTGAAGCATGGAGAGAAGCTTCAGCGTGAAGGATCTAGAGAAGCTTCGGCATGGAGGAAGCTGGAGAAGCTTCAGCTTGAAGGATCTAGAGAAGCTTCGGCATGGGGAAGCTGGAGAAGCTTCAGCGTGAAGGATCTAGAGAAGCTTCGGCATGGAGGAAGCTGAAAAGAGCTTCAGCGATGAAGGATCGCTAAGACAGAAGCTTCGGCATGGAGGAAGCTGGAGAAGCTTCAGCGTGAAGGATATAGAGAAGCTTCGGCATGGAGGAAGCTGGAAGCTTCAGCTGAAGGATCTAGAAGCTTCGGCATGGGGAAGCTGAGAGCTCAGTGAAGGATCTAAAGCTCGGCATGAGGAAGCTGAGGCTTCAGCTGAAGGTCTGGAAGCTGGCATGGGAAGCTGGGAAGCTTCAGCGTGAAGGATCTAGAGAAGCTTCGGCATGGGGGAAGCTGGAGAAGCTTCAGCGTGAAGGATCAAACTTCATGGGAAGGGCTTCGCGTAAGGATCAAGCCGAGGAGGAAGCTGGAGAAGCTTCACGTGAAGGATAGAGAAGCCGCATGAGGAAGGGTCAGCGTGAAGGATCTAGAGAAGCTTCGGCATGGAGGAAGCTGGAGAAGCTACAACAGGGAGGAGAGGTCGAGTATCACTCCAGTGACGTTGATGAACTTATTAAAAGGCTTGAGAAAGGCCCTTGACCGTGTTATCAAAGACAAAGTAGTCTTCAAAGTCTTCACAGAGTACTGACTGCAGGGCTATACTGAGTGTATGTGTTATATATATATATATATATATATATATATATATATATATATATATATATATATGTATGTATGCATGTATACAGTACACACTCACACACAAACACACAGTGAAGAGGCGGGGCCAGGAGCTGAGTCTCGACCCCTGCAATCACAATTAGGCGAGTACACACACATACAATACATTCTCAATGATAACAGGAACACGAAAGATCCCGCATTTATTCCCTTTCTCCAACGCAGTTTCGTCCCTTTACTGTATTAGGTAATATGCAGTAAGTGGAGGGAAATAATCAAGGTGAGGGGATATTTCCCTAAGATGGGAGAGTGACGTGGTGTTAATACCTTCGTCATGTAACGTGACGCGGGTTTACGGCTTTAATGACACCGTCTGTAAAGGGGGATTTCAAGACAGCAGATTTAATCCCCTACCCTTATTATGTAGTGAGTATTTTTTCCCCGTTTTTGAACAATGACTAGACCAAGTTTGTGTAAACCAGGACTGATAATGACACTGTCCGTGATGTACTTGATAATGATTCCGTTATATTTCTGTCAGTGAAGGTTTTAACAAGACGAACTTTTAGTTTTAGCTCAGTCATTCAGACACAAAAAAAGAGAGAACATTTTCATAAGCTGTTTAAATATTTTTTTCTTTGAAGAATATCTCATCCTGATTCAGTATTGTCGCTGTGCAACACACAGCTTCTTGCACTCCTCACCTAGACACTGGTCACCCCTCTATCAGCCATCTGACTACATCTTAAGTTACCAAGTCCTAACAACCCATGAGAACTTGAAGTTACGTTCACATTGAGGGGGTAATCCAAGTTGCGCCTTTTATTTACTCAATACTAGTACTGTCTCGGTACTAGTACTTCAGTGCTAGTACTTCAGTGCTAGTACTTCAGTGCTAGTACTTCAGTGCTAGTACTTCAGTGCTAGTACTTCAGTGCTAGTACTTCAGTGCTAGTACTTCAGTGCTAGTACTTCAGTGCTAGTACTTCAGTGCTAGTACTTCAGTGCTAGTACTTCAGTGCTAGTACTTCAGTGCTAGTACTTCAGTGCTAGTACTTCAGTGCTAGTACTGTGTAAAATGTTATTTTTTACCTTTATTTACAGCTCATTTATTGCCAGAAACGCATCAGTGACAAGTTTTCATGAAACGCTACAGTAATAAAGACATCTCTAACCTGTAATTCTTTTAGGGTACCAAAATTCAAAAGAAATATTAAGGATCATTCCAACTGGTATCAATGTTATTCTGGTACGAAATGCACTGACAAACATTACGCAAAACCCTGATCGTTTTACTCTGCATTAAAAACCTTAGGAGGGTTTTAAATGCAGTCTGACTGAGGAGGACTTCCCAGGCTTGTCAGGATGAACCCCTTAAACGGGCTGGGAGTTACCTTGATACACAGAGACATTGCCATGAAGGGACGTCCGTCCAGTCAAATAAAAACAAAGTTTGTTTTAATATTTTTCACTCAGCAGGATTGCTGGTCTTATAGTCTTTTTTTTTGTAGTATTTTGAGTATTTAAGACGGCAGTCAAACCTTACCCGCTGCACCTTACATTTAATAAACAATTTCAATTTCCAGTAATTACTCCTTTGCAGGTCGAGAGGCCTGACGTGATCAGCGAATCTATTAACGGTAACGTAACAATAACAGATCTCTCCTGTTTCCTTTTAACAGCGAACTTAGTAGATGGGACTCAGTTATCATTGATGAATATTTTGAGATTCAAAACGCTTCCTATAAGAGCAATCAGGTAAAATTCGTCGTAAAAGTCTGGGATGAAAAATGCAAAAATGTGAATAAAAATGTGTATAATAATGTGTCAGGTGAAGGCTTTCTCAATAATTGAAAGGTTCAGTGTTGGGGCAGTATTGATCTGTCAGTGTGGGACTGTGATGTGCCTGTTATACTGTAAGGTGGTCGAGGGGGGGGGGGAGAGAGAGAGAGAGAGAGAGAGAGAGAGAGAGAGAGAGAGAGAGAGAGAGAGAGAGAGAGAGATAGAGAGAGAGAGAGAGAGAGAATTGCAGAGTGAGGTTTTAATGGGACACCGTCTCGCTCTCTGTGTGTAGTTTTCATTAAGCCATGACTTGATAAGGTTCTACACAGAGCGAAACGTTGACTCGACAGAAGCTTGTTCTGGAACAAATGGATCGAGAGGTGCTGAAGTACACCAGCAGTCTTCTGCTGTTGCTGCTGATACTTCTGCTACTACTACTGCTGGAGCTACTACTACTATTGCTGCTGCTACTGCTGGAGCTTCTGCTACTATTGCTGCTGCTACTGCTGGAGCTTCTGCTACTATTGCTGCTGCTACTGCTGGAGCTTCTGCTACTATTGCTGCTGCTACTACTACTATTAGTACTACTACAAATAAAATACTGCTATTGTGCTGCTACTACTGCTAGTTCTGGTAGTGCCAAAGCTGCTACTATTACTACCACTCCTGCTACTATTACTGCTGATGTTAGTGCTGGTGATACACCTGCAGTTATTACTACGACTATTGTACTACTACTACTACTACCACTGCTGCTGACACTATTCTTGTTGCTGTTATTAATACTGCTACTTGCATGACTATTACTACAGCTGTTACTAAACCTACTACTATTGCTATTATTACTATTATTACTACCGTTACTGCCAAACACTGTAATACAGATATTTAAAATCTACACATACACACACAGAGCACACACACACACACACACACACACGCACACACACACACGCACGCACGCACACACACACACACACACACACACACACACACACATACACACACACATACACAAACACACACACAAAACACACACACAACACACACACACAAACACACAGCACAATGGTTCTCCGGTAAAACTATAACCTGCTACCTAACTTGTTTACAAAAAAAATAAACAAGCAAACAAAATAAAACGGAACAAGCGCGAGGCGACAATTTGACAATTTTACGACCTGAATGATAAATTGTTGACAAATTACTTGTATCGGAGCACTGTGTGTGTGTGTGTGTGTGTGTGTGTGTGTGTGTGTGTGTGTGTGTGTGTGTGTGTGTGTGTGTGTGTGTGGTGTCGTGTGTGTGTGTGTGTGTGTGTGTGTGTGTGTGTGTGTGTGTGTGTATGTGTGTGTGTGTGTGTGTGTATATTCGCCTATTTCCATTCGCCGATTTTTTTTGATTTGCAAGGGTCGTGACTTAGCTCTTGGCCCCACCTCTACCTACTAACAACCTGCTCTGTTTTTCTTTCCACTCTAAGGGAGACTTGGACCAGCGATCCAATTCCTTGAATAGAGTCTCAACGCTTTCCAAAAGTCTTCCAGGCGCAGTATGACGCCTACGGGTTTAGCGCTCCCCATGAATGTCCTAATAATACTATATTTTTTCAACCACCACTACATTCTTTAGCCGTCTCTATGTTCTCCCTCCGGCTCTATGTTCTTCAAAACAACTTTATATTCTTCAACCATGAATGTAATAATAATAATAATAATAATAATAATAATAATAATAATAATAATATATAAATAATAATAATAAAAATATTACTGCTACTAATAATAAAATTAATGACAATAAAAATAATAATAATAACATCTGAATCAGTTTTGCAGCTTCTTGAATCTTTTCGTACCTCTTCCTGAAACTAGTTCTCTTAACTCACTCCACTGTCCCTAAGGCTAACCTACCTTTTTATCTTCCGTGTGTGAACCTTTTTTCACTTTCTCTCCTCAGTTGATCCCCAATCCTACGTACCAGGTCCGCTGAGTATCACGTATTTCATAAATATGTCTCCCCAGGACTTCCAAATTTCTTAAGACTTTCCACTTCGTCTCGTCTACCTCGTGTTTCTGTCGCCTCAAACTATATGCGAATTTAGGCGTAATCACCTATTTGTGGTTGCAGGAGTAGAACTGCAGCTCCTGGGACCGCCCCGTGTATTTGTGTGTGAATAACTTTCTATGTACGCTCAAACTTGCCTGCATATGCACGTTGTATAAGAGAGAGAGAGAGAGAGAGAGAGAGAGAGAGAGAGAGAGAGAGAGAGAGAGAGAGAGAGAGAGAGATATAAAAGAGACAGATATTACAGAAAATTTAGGTCTTACTCCAAAACAATATATACGAAAAATATGCAAAATTTTAAAAACACAACAAAATGTATATACGAATGAAAAGTGAATTACTTCTTTATGTATTTAAAAC
This sequence comes from Cherax destructor, assembly GCA_009830355.1. Taxonomy (NCBI): domain Eukaryota; kingdom Metazoa; phylum Arthropoda; class Malacostraca; order Decapoda; family Parastacidae; genus Cherax; species Cherax destructor. The sequence continues at coordinate 45,819 of WNWK01003876.1, forward strand.
ACAATGAATATTCTCGCTAACTGGATAAACCAATTTGTTTTCGTTAACCCCTCTCCATGGAGGTATACATGTATATAGTTTATCCCCCCCCTGGGATATATATAGTTTACCCCCCTGGGGTTTATATAGGTTACCCCTCCTGAGATATACATATATAGTTTACGCCCCCTGAGGTATATATAGTTTATTCCACAGAGGTATACTGTATATGTATAGTTTATTCCTCCTGGAGGTATATAGAGCATACCCACTGAGGCATATGTAGTTAATTTCCCTTAGGTATATTTTATCACACGTGTATATATATATATATATATATATATATATATATATATATATATATATGTCGTGCCGAATAGGTAAAACTTGCGATTTTGGCTTAAACAGCAACGCTCTTCTTGCCGAATAAAGCAGGTGAAAATTTGTGTATGCAATAATTTCGCAAAAATAATTCTGAATCTAATGAAAAAAAATATATTTCATTGTTTGCTTATTATTAAATTATTGTAAGGTTATCTAAAATATATTTAGATGGATTAGACTAAATTAAATTGCACTTGTTATAATAAGGTTAGGTAAGTTTTCTAGGGTTCTTTTGGTAAAAAATTATTAATTTTTACATTAACATAAATTAAAAAATAAAATATTTTTAAACGTATAAGAGAAAATTTTAGCATGGTTCGGAAGCTTGGCGCATGTGAATAAAGAGTCAAATCCCGCGGCTGAAAATTTTTAAAAATAACACCGCAGTTAGTAAACCTGGAAGGTTTCAGCAGTCTATACGACGCTTCAGCAGTCTGTGCAATTGTTTCAGCAGTCTGTGCAACTGTTTCAGCAGTCTGCGCGACTATTACAGTAGTCTGTATGACTGTTTCAAAAATTTTTGCTTTTGTCAAGCAGTCCCCAAGCGAGGTACAACAGTCAGTTTGCAAGATACAGACGGCGACGAGTCAACGAGACATCTAAACTACGAGGTATTCTTAGAATGTTCTCTCAGGGATGGAGTAGAAAGAGACAGGAAATTATATATATATATATATATATATATATATATATATATATATATATATATATATATATATATATATATATATATATATATATATATATATATATATATAAAATTCTTGACGGTCAGATCCCTAAATCTACACGCTATCAAAACAACATAGTAGAGTGAGAGTTACAGCAAAACGAGTAAAACAGAGTGACACACCGAGGGCACAACAACCATGGTCCAAGACTACTCACCTTGCTGCCATGACTTCAAGAGTAACAAGTCTTTCAGAGGAAACTGGACCACTACCTCCACCAAGTGCCACATCAACCAGGCTGAGATAGCTATGCGGGCCACTGACACCAACAGCCTGGTTGGTAGGGCAGTCAAACAAGGAACCCTGTCCTCGGCCTACACGCACTACGCTCCCAACAGCGGTGATCATATCTGCCTATGTCTCCTCTTTGAACGCTTATTGTGCGTACTCGCCGGGTGGAGTATTATACGCAACCGTCCACTTGCGTAGAAAACATGATTTAATTCACCGTGAATAATAATAATAATAATAATAATAATAATAATAATAATAATAATAATAATAATGAAAATTCATATTCTATTTGTGTGTATATGCGTTAGATTATAGTACCTGACATACTTGCATATATTCATTAAAAAACGGATTTACCTGGATATATGCACAAAAATAGAAAATATACGCGCATGTATGCAAAAAAATATATAAGCGTATATCCGTCCATGAATACGCAAAAATAGCGGATATACATGCATACATTTGCAGAAAAATGCATTATACATGTATGTATGTATGGTCCTATTATTGCAATGGCCCGATTTTTTACGGATCTAGTTTCCAAAGGCTTTGATTTTTCTATAGTCCCGATTTTGGTATAATGATTTTATCGTTCTGATACTGGTATAATTCTATGGTCCCGAATTTGATTTATGGCCCCTATTGTGGTATAATGCTTTTATGGCCCCCATTTTATGATCCCGATTTTATGATTTTATGACCCCCGATTTTATGATTGTATGACCCCCCGATTTTATGATTGTATGACCCCCGATTTTATGATTGTATGACACCCGATTTTATGATTGTATGACCCCCGATTTTATGATTTTATGACCCCGATTTTATGATCTTGTGAACCTGATTTTATGGTCCCGATTTTGGAATAATGATTCAATGGTTGCTATTTTGGAATAATAATTTGTCAGTATTGATTTTGGTATAAGGATTTTATGGCCCCGATTGTGCTATATGAACCGATTTTAGTGTGGGGTAAAGTATCGTGAATCCCGATTTATATATGATACTAATTTTTGGTATGGGTCGAAATTTAATTTAATAACGATTTGAATGTACTAGCGATGTTTTAACAATCTACTGATCTCGTTTCGAATACCAAGTTTCGCACGGAAATGGTCTGACACTGAACTCCGCGAAATATTTTTGGCGCTATATATATATATATATATATATATATATATATATATATATATATATATATATATATATATATATATATATATATATATATATATATATATATATGTCGTGCCGATTAGGTAAAACTGGCGATTTTGGCTTAAATAGCAACGCTCTTCTTGCCATATAAGACAAGAGAAAATTTGTGTATGCAATAATTTCGCAAAAATTATTCTGAACCTAACGAAAAAAAATATATTTCATTGTGTTTGTTTATTATTAAATTATTGTATACGTATCTAAAATATATTTAGTTGGATTAGGCTAAATTAAATTACGCTTGTTATAAGGTTAGGTAAGTTTTCTAAGTTACTTTTGGTATAAAATTATAAATTTTTACATTAACATAAATGAAAAAAAATATATCTTTAAACGTATAAAAGAAAATTTTAGAAAGGACTTAATTTTAAATGAGTTCTTGCTAATTGACCAGTTTTACCTATTCGGCACGACTTATATATATATATATATATATATATATATATATATATATATATATATATATATATATATATATAATAGCAGTACACTTATATTCTTATTGTATTTTTTAGTTGCGATGTATTTTGAGAGAAAAATACAGTAGTATAATACAGCTTGTGTACAGACTGTTGACTCTGCTTTGTTGTTATTATTATTATTATTATTATTATTCATTGCATAATTCAATTAGTGATTTCTTTTCGTTGACGAGCCGCGATTAGCGGACTTAGGACTGAGTTTCCACAAGTCAATGAGCCGAGTGATCCACACGGGTTTAGCGCTACCTGACATGCAGATTTATCAGCAGGTAAAATGACTATGACCAAAAGTTAATAACAGACACATCGATATATGTATCATCTATCTGGTTGGGTCTCGGACCAGGCAACGGAAGAGACGGATAGGAGGGACGGTGACGCCCTTTCCCCTACCCTTCCAGAAATGGAGGAGGGGGCGAAACGTAGGGCGTAAGAGGAAGGGGAGGGGGGGGGAGAGGTTTCACACTATAATTGAAGGATCAGTGGAGGGAGGAGGCAGTTAGCGCGTTCAACGAGGTCGTTAGACAGGTCTTAGCGGCGGGTCAGTTCAACGATTAGCGGCGACGGAGGTACTTCCGGTAACACCTTCGTTAAGCTATAATAATAATAATAATACCATTACTACTACTAATAATAAAATAATATATATATATATATATATATATATATATATATATATATATATATATATATATATATATATATATATATATATATATATATATATATATATATATATAGTCGTGCCGATTAGGTAAAACTGGTCAATTAGCAAGAACTCATTTAAAATTAAGTCCTTTCTAAAATTTTCTCTTATACGTTTAAAGATATATTTTTTTCATATATGTTAATGTAAAAATTATAATTTTGTACCAAGAGAAACTTTGAAAACCTACCTAACCTTATTACAACAAGCGCAATTTAATTTAACCTAACCCAACTAAATATATTTTAGATACGTTAACATTAATTTAATAATAAACAAAGACAATGAAATTTTTTTTTTTCGTTAGTTTCATAATGATTTTTGCGAAATTATTGCATACACAAATTTTCGTTTGCCTTATTCGGCAGGAAGAGCGTTGCTATTTAAGCCAAAAATCGCAAGTTTTACCTATTTGACACGACATATTTATATATTACTTTTTTATATTCAAAACACACACACACACACACACTCATACACACACACTCATCCACTCATACACACACACACTCGTACACTCATACACACACACTCATACACTCATACACACACACTCATACACTCATACACACACACTCATACACTCATACACACACAAAACCGACAACCCAAAAAATTAGGGGAAAAGAATCACAATTTTACAAAGAGAAATATTTCCTTTGGATGTGTTCAAATGAGCCAGAAAATCAGCTAAATTTATCTTCTTTTAAAGCAAACTTTTTTCTGTGACAGGTGGAAGGTTAGAAGAGGGAGAGAAAAGGGGAAAAGGAGAGGAAATAAAACTGAAATCTTAGTAAAAATTGATTTTTTTTAAAATGGAAGGAAAGAATTTTGCTTTTTAACGTCGGAAACGGGAAGAGTTTTCTGTGGTGGCGAAAAGTCGCTCCGACGTTTCGCTCTGTGAAAATCAGACGCACGTGCAACGTTCCGGAAACTTTTTTGTTAATCATCTTTCGAGCAGCAAGATATGTTTCGCTCGCCTGGAGCTATTTGTTTCCCCTCCAGTTCAGTCCTAATAAACGTTTCGAATCGATATTATGTACCGTTTGTCACACGTTTCGCTCTGCGTTGACCTTTGCCATGTCATGACTCAATGAACCTTTACTCAGAGCGAAACTTTGTCCCAATGAGATTTTGTTGCCCTTTGACCCAAAAAAAATGAAGCATGACTTTGAAATAAAAATACATTGTCTTTGTTCAACCTTGAAGGCGAAACATCGTCTTTGTTCAACCTTGAAGGTGAAACATTGTCTTTGTTCAACCTTGAAGGTGAAACATTGTCTTTGTTCAACCTTGAAGGTGAAACATTGTCTTTGCTTCAACCTTGAAGGTGAAACATTGTCTTTGTTCAACCTTGAAGGTGAAACATTGTCTTTGTTCAACCTTGAAGGTGAAACATTGTCTTTGTTCAACCTTGAAGGTGAAACATTGTCTTTGTTCAACCTTGAAGGTGAAACATTGTCTTTGTTCGACCTTGAAGGTGAAACATTGTCTTTGTTCAACCTTGAAGGTGAAACATCGTCTTCGTTCAACCTTGAAGGTGAAACATTGTCTTTGTTCAACCTTGAAGGTGAAACATCGTCTTTGTTAAACCTTGAAGGTTAAACATCGTCTTTGTTCAACCTTGAAGGTGAAACATCGTCTTTGTTAAACCTTGAAGGTAATTTTTCTGGTCTCAAACCAAAAAAATAAAGGCTTCCAGCCATTATTATTATTATTAAATCTACGGGGAAACTCTAAACCCCTAAGGGTCATATAGCTCGAGAGCGACAAGGGAGATAATCAGCTTCGGTAAGGTACCTCCAGACACCTGGGATCAAGAGCCCCTTCGACAGCATCAAGACCTTTCTCAATGTCCCAATGTTTAAGTGACCTTCGTAAGTGGCCCAGTGACTTCGTAAAGGATTTACTGCGAAGTTAAAATGCTTTTTTACCAGCATTTTGAGTGACCTTTTAAAGTCCTCATGAACACTTAAGTGACCCAGTGACTTTGTAAAGTATTTTAGTAGTTTTTAAGTGCTCCACTGGCCTAGTGACCTTGTAACACCCTAAGTGACCGTGTGACCCTTGCTGAGTGACCTTCCGAATGACCTATACAAGTGACCAGTGATTTGTAAAGGATTTTAGACATCTTTAAGAGCCTCAACGGCCTTTCTAAGTGACCCAGTGACCTGTGCAGTGACCCTTTGACCTTGTGAAGTGACCCAGTGACCTTGTGCAGTGACCCATGGAACTTGTGCAGTACCTCAGCGACCTTGTGCAGTGACCCATGGAAATTGTGAAGTGACCTAGTGACCTTGTGCAGTGACCCAGTGCCATTTTATGTTGTAATGAAAGTAAATCTCCCAACTTTTGCACATAATACGTAACGGGGAAAGAGAGAGAGAGAGAGAAAAAGAGAGAGAAAGAGAGAAAGAGAGAAAGAGAGAGAGAGAGAGAGAAGAGAGAAGAGAGAGAAAGAAGAGAGAGAAGAGAGAGAGAGAGAGAGAGAGAGAGAGAGAGAGAGAAAGAGAGAGAGAGAGAGAGAGAGAGAGAGAGAGAGAGAGAGAGAGAGAGAGAGAGAGAGAGAGAGAGAGAGAGAGAGAAAAGAGAGAGAAATGTATTGCTATTTCATACTGAACCAAATTTAAAATAATCTCTCTCTCTCTCTTTCAAGGTTGTAATTTTTCTTATTTTGTCAGACCTACTGTTGTTTTTGGCTTCTGTTATTGCTACTGTTTCTACTACTATTACTACTACTACCACAATCCCCACCACCACCACGACTAAAAAATAATGTTTGTACCAATTGTACGTATGGTATTCCCACTAAGGTTAATATTATCCCAACTGTTACTTGCAATATCACTACCACAACAACCGCCAGTACTATTGCTGCTACCACCATCACTACTAGTACCTCTACTACCATTACCACCACCACCATTACTGCTACCACCACTACTACCACCACCATTACTGTAATGCCACCCAAAGCACTTAAGATCTCAAGATGAGAGAGAGAGAGAGAGAGAGAGAGAGAGAGAGAGAGAGAGAGAGAGAGAGAGAGAGAAACAGAATGGCACCCGAACGGCACCTTTGGCACCTTCGGAAAAAACCACCATTTTCTACAGGTGATTTTAATATTATTTTCTTGCTCGGCCTGGAAGTATATACTTATTTCCGTATATTTTATTATGCGTTTTTTTTAGTAAATTTAAATGTTTTCTTTTTTTTATGCCCTGGGATCAGAGATGGCGCGTGATCCCACGTGTTGAACGCAGGGGAAAGATGGCGTCGGGAGACCTCAGCTCTCTCTCTCTCTCTCTCTCTCTCTCTCTCTACTTTTCCCACATTCTCTAACCCTCTCCCACAGTCTCTAATCCTTTCTCACGTTCTCTAACCCTCTCTCACACTCTCTAACCCTCTCCCACACTCTCTAACCCTCTCCCACACTCTCTAGCCCTCTCCCTCACTTTCACCGCTCTCTCTCTATCCCACTCAATTCCTTTCTCTCTCCATCCCCACTCCAAGCCCTGTCCCGCCCCACTATAGGGTGGGTATGGCAGCTTCAAAGATTTCGCTACAGCTGAGCTATAGCTCCTGAACCCAACAGTTTAATGTCTGACGATGTCCTCACTGCCTTGCTTAAGTTTGCCATCTCAGTCTGACACTACTGAAGTCTCACAGCTCAGTCTGACACTACTGAAGTCTCACAGCTCAGTCTGACACTACTGAAGTCTCCCAGCTCAGTCTGACACTACTGAAGTCTCCCAGCTCAGTCTGACACTACTGAAGTCTCCCAGCTCAGTCTGACATTACTGAAGTCTCCCAGCTCAGTCTGACATTACTGAAGTCTCCCAGCTCAGTCTGACATTACTGAAGTCTCCCAGGTCAGGCTGACACTACTGAAGTCTGCCAGCTCAGGCTGACACTACTGAAGTCTGCCAGCTCAGGCTGACACTACTGAAGTCTGCCAGCTCAGGCTGACACTACTGAAGTCTGCCAGCTCAGGCTGACACTACTGAAGTCTGCCAGCTCAGGCTGACACTACTGAAGTCTGCCAGCTCAGGCTGACACTACTGAAGTCTGCCAGCTCAGGCTGACACTACTGAAGTCTGCCAGCTCAGGCTGACACATTTCACTACTTCATGTATGAAACTCATGTTGTGTGATGGAATATGACAGTGAAACACAGCTTTTGTTCCCACTGTGTAACTGTCATATAGAATAGTGTAGCAGCACACTGCGGGTGTTGAAAATTTCATTATCACTTCTCTTCCTCTCTCTCTCTCTCTCTCTCTCTCTCTCTCTCTCTCTCTCTCTCTCTCTCTGGGCCTACTCTGCTCACTGAACTTTTTCTCCCCCACTTCTCTCCTTCCCTCTCCCCTCCACTCTCCTCTCAACTCACGTCCTCTTCAACTGTGACAAGTCTCTTGTACACCTTTCTCAGGCTCTGCGTGTGAAAAACTAAGAGAGGTGAAAAAGAGGGAAGAGGGAGGGGGAGGGAGGGAGGAAAGTGGGAGAGAGAGGGAAGAGAGGACAAGGAAGAAAGAGGGAGCACAATGGGAAAGGAAAGGGAGAGGGAGGAAAGAGTGGGAGAGAGGGAAGGGAGGGCAAGGGAGAGGAAAGAAGGAAAGTGGGAGAGAGAGAGTGGGAAAGGAGAGAGAGGGAGAAGAGAGGATTAAGAAGTGAGACTAGGTGAAGGGAATATAGTTGTGCGGAGGGAAAAGTGAGAGGGCAATATAATGGAAGAGACAAAAAGGAATATAGGAGAGGAAGAGGACAACATGGGAGAAGGATAGGAAAAAATAGGACAGTGAATGTGCAAAATGAGAGAGTGAAAGGGCAATATGGGAGTGGGAGAGGAGAGCGCATGTGGGAATGAACACACTTAGAATATTTTGTCATTCCATTCCATGCTGATTTGCTTATTGTTTTCTGTCCCAGGGGGGAAAGGGAGAGGGAAGGGGAGAAAAGGGAGAGAGAAGGAAGGGTGAGAGAGAGATGGGGACAGAGAAAGAGGAGGGTTGTATCGTGGCCGGGAAAGATAGTGTTGTGGGTCGGTCAGCTGTAGTGGTATCCAGTGACAGGTGGTGCAGATGGTGGTGATTAAGGAGCAAGTGTTGGAGACTCCCACTACGAGCGTTGGAGACTCCCACTACGAGCGTTGGAGACTCCAACTACGAGCGTTGGAGACTCCCGCTACGAGCATTTGAAACTCCCGCTACGAGCGTTGGAGACTCCCGCTACGAGCGTTGGAGACTCCCGCTACGAGCGTTGGAGACTCCCGCTACGAGCGTTGGAGACTCCCGCTACGAGCGTTGGAGACTCCCGCTACGAGCGTTGGAGACTCCCGCTACGAGCGTTGGAGACTCCCGTTACGAGTGTTGGAGACTCCCGCTACGAGTGTTGGAGACACCACAAGTGTTCACCGCCCCTCCACAAGTGTTCACTGCCCCACCACAAGTGTTCACCGCCCCATCACAAGTGTCCACCGCGCCACCACAAGTGTTCATCGCCCCACCACAAGTGTTCATCGCCCCACCACAAGTGTTCATCGCCCCACCACAAGTGTTCATTGCCCCTCCACAAGTGTTCACCGCCCCTCCACAAGTGTTCACCGCCCCACCACACAAGTGTTCACTGCCCCACCACACAAGTGTTCACTGCCCCACCACACAAGTGTTCACTGCCCCACCACAAGTGTTCACCGCCCCACCACAAGTGTTCACCGCCCCACCACAAGTGTTCACCGCCCCACCACAAGTGTTCACCGCCCCACCACAAGTGTTCACCGCCCCACCACAAGTGTTCACCGCCCTACCACAAGTGTTCACCGCCTCACCACAAGTGTTCACCGCCTCACCACAAGTGTTCACCGCCTCACCACAAGTGTTCACCTCCCCACCACAAGTGTTCACTGCCCCACCACAAGTGTTCACTGCCCAACCACAAGTGTTCTCTGCCCCACCACAAGTGTTCTCTGCCCACAACAAGTGTTCACCGCCCCCAACAAGTGTTCACTGCCCCACCACGAGTGTTGGAGGCTCAGTACTGGCTACTGAACACCCGCTTTTGGGGTTCATTGGCCCACAAGAGAGTTGTTTACCCCTGTCAGCACTACGCTAGGCTTCTTAGGCTGAGTTGGGAATGTTGGCGACCCCCTCCCTTCCCCACCACGAGTGTTGGCGACTCTTTCCAACCACGAGTGTTGACGACTCTCCCCATCACAAGTGTTGACGACTCTCCCCCTATCATGAGTGTTGACGACTCTGCCCTACCATGAGTGTTGGCGACTCTTCCCCATCACTAGTGTTGACGATTCTCCCCCACTACGAATGTTAGCGGTTCTTCCCCACCAGAGTGTTGACGACTTTCCCCACCACGAGTGTCGGCGACTCTTCCCCATCACGAGTGTTGACGACTCTTCCCTATCACTAGTGTTGGCGACTCTCCCCCACCAGGAGTTTTGTTGGAGGAGGAGAACTTACCTTGCTTCTGACCGTTGTTGTTGTTGTGGGCGATGGTCTTGAGAGTGTTTTCATGCTGCTGCTTGGCAGAGGTGAGTGGCAGAGGTGAGGGGTTCATGGTCATGGTAGGGGCAGGGGCCGGCATCATCAGCGTGGCCATGGTAGCCAACATCCTTCTTGACAGATCCAGCCTGCTATGGCAGACGTACTAGCTCCCTGATCCTGCCGCTGCTGCTGCTGCTGCTGCCGCTGCTGCCGCCGCCGCTGCTGCTGCTGCTGCTGCTGCTGCTATAGGACAAACTGAAGGTTCGGCAGCGGAGGAACCTGGAGATTAAGAGGTCACTTTTGTTTTGTTTGGGGCAGGTCAAAGGTCACCTGGGCACTGTGGGGGGTCACTCTGACAGGTGGAGTCTAGTGTAGCGGGTGAGGTGGCGGCGGGGGGCGGCGCATGGGCGACGGCGGCGGTGGATGAGGTGGAGGAGATAGTGGTAGTGGTGGAGGTGGTAATGGTGGTGGTAGTGTAGTGGAGGTGGTGGAGGTAGAGGTGGTGGTGGTAGTGGTAGTGGCGGCGGGTGATGGTGGTGGCGGCGGCGGGTGGCAGTGGAACGGGTCGGCACGGGTGGCGGAGGTGGGCGGCACCAGCACTTGACAAAGTCCGGCCGGGGCGACGCGCGGCGGGTGACTGGGGGCGGGGTGGCAGGGCGGCGGGGCGGCACTGTGCCACCCGCCCCGCGCAGCGCACCTAAGTCCCGCCCCCTCCACGCTCCGCCCACCCAGCAAGCCACGCCCACTATTGATCTCGTTAGTGGCCGCCCGCGCCAAAGTCGTGGAGGGGAGCGGGCAGCCAGGCGGGCAAGCGCGCGGGCGGGCAGACGGACGGGCGGGCGGGCAGACGGACGGACGGGTGGGCAGACGGACTGACGGGCGGGAGGGCAGGCGGGCTGGCCCAGACGGACGGACGGGAGGGCGGTCGGACCGATATGAACATGTACGTCTTGTGGTGGCGATTATTGGAGTGACGGGGCGACGCTGTCATCGTTATTGGTATAGTGATGGTCCTTGACCCGCTGACCAACACACATCTCCAACACTAACGCACCCCTCTCCCTCCTCCACAACTCCACTAACCCAGCCCCCCTCCTTCTCCAACACCACCCCACCTCTCTCTTAAACCTCTCACCTCATCACCCCTCCCACAGTCACCAACACTTGCCTCTCTCCATCATCTTCCACTCTTCCTCCCACCCACTACATCCAGTACTACTTCCCACATCTTGCCCTTCCCATCTGCCACTTCCTAACTAACCCCAATACTTCCTCCAACACGAAAATTAACCCTTCTCACACACACACACACACACACACACACACCAATAACACCAGGCATGACACCAACCCACATTGGGTGTTACCTATTTAGAATAGTGAAGAGTACATAGTGTACACTGTGACACCCCTATGTGTACCGTATGAAGTACAACACGTACTTGAGAGAGCATTATATATATATATATATATATATATATATATATATATATATATATATATATATATATATATATATATATATATATATATAGTAGGTAGTAGGTTGGCAGACAATAACCACCCAGGGAGGTACTATCGTCTTGCCAAATGAGTGTGAAACGGAAACCTGTAATTGTTTTACACAATGGTAGGTTGGTAGTGTTTTCTTTCTGTCTCACATACACGCAAGATAACAGGTATCTCTTGCTACTTCTACTTACACTTAAGTCACACTACATAGGCATGTATATGTATACACACCAATATGTTTTCTTCTATTTTTTTAATACGTACTTAGTTCCTGTTCTAATTCATTTCCACACACACTCAGTATAAAGTGAATTTATGTTTAAAATTCAAATTTAAAATCTGACCACATCCTGAAGCCGTCACCAACAGCCTGAGCGATCACAAACCAGGACGCAGTTAACAGTAGACGGTGGAGGATCGAACCTCCACCACTCCACGCCAGGAATGACCCACTGGAGTTTAGTGTTTCACGAAATATAATAATGCCATTAATCTTTTTCGTGTGTAGAGTGATCCTTGTAGGCTGCCCAGGTAGCCTTGGCACTTTTAGTAGCAAATGGGTGGTGTGGGGATAGATTCAGGGCGTTGATGACCCCTTCCCTCCTCGTGCTAAATAAACTAGGCCTACCTAGGCACACTTGTGTAGCCCTACAACTGCAGCTAAAGTCGTACTGGAAAACAGCACAAAGAAGAGGTAAGAGGCATAAGTGAGCATGAGAGAGAGAGGGTAGGGGAGAGGGAAGAAGAGTATGGGTATAAAGGAGAGAGGGGAGGGGAGAGGGAAGAAGAGTATGGGTATAAAGGAGAGAGGGGAGGGGAGAGGGAAGAAGAGTATGGGTATATAGGAGAGAGGGGAGGGGAGAGGGAAGAAGAGTATGGGTATAAGGGAGAGAAGAGGGAATTAATTAAAGGAAAGAGAGGAGGCGAGAGGGTGCAATAGGAAAGAGAGAGTACTCTCTCTTCTCATTGCTAACATGATGTTGCTGATGTATTAACAACTGGTCACACTCAACTTACTCTTCCGTTGACCGTTCCTCTCCTAGCCTCCTACCGTCTCTCTCCAGCCCCCGTTCCACTTCCAGTCTCTCCCCAGCCCCTGTTCCTTTTCCAGCCTCTCCCCAACCCCTGTTCATAAGAACATAAGAAAGGAGGAACACTGCAGCAGGCCTGTTGGCCCATACTAGGCAGATCCTTCACAATCCATCCTACTAACAGAATATTTACTCAACCCAATTTTCAATGCTACCCAAGAAATAAGCTTTGATAATTCTATTTACTCATGTGCGAGTCCCACTCAAATCCAACCCCTCTCACTCATGAATTTATCCAACCTAAATTTGAAACTACCCAAGGTCCTAGCTTCAATAACCCTACTAGGCAGACTGTTCCACTCATCAACTACCCTATTTCCAAACCAATACTTTCCTATATCCTTTCTAAATCTAAACTTATCTAACTTGAATCCATTATTGCGGGTTCTCTCTTGGAGAGATATCCTCAAGACCTTATTTATATCCCATTTGTTAATACCCATTTTCCACTTGTATACCTCGATCATGTCTCCCCTCATTCTACGTCTTACAAGTGAATGTAATTTAAGGGTCTTCAATCTTTCTTCATACGGAAGGTTTCTAATGCTATGTATTAATTTAGTCATTCTACGCTGAATGTTTTCTAACGAATTTATGTCCATTCTGTAATATGGAGACCAGAACTGAGCTGCGTAATCTAGGTGAGGCCTTACTAATGATGTATAAATCTGTAATATAACCTCTGGACTTCTGTTCCTCTTCCAGCCTCTCCCCAGCCCCTGTTCCTCTTCCAGCCTCTCCCCAGCCCCTGTTCCTCTTCCAGCCTCTCCCCAGCCCCTGTTCCTCTTCCAGCCTCTCCCCAGCCCCTGTTCCTCTTCCAGCCTCTCCCCAGCCCCTGTTCCTCTTCCAGTCTCTCCCCAGCCCCTGTTCCTCTTCCAGTCTCTCCCCAGCCCCTGTTCCTCTTCCAGTTTTCCCCAGCCCCTGTTACTCTCAGCTTTCCCTAAGTCCATGTTTTTTCATCTTTTTCCCACTCTTCTATTCCTCTTGCAGCTTCTGTTCCACTTACTGTAAACCTCTCTCCTGAGCTTCTTCCCTTCCCACCCCCGTAATGTACCTCTTACTCCTCCCATTCCTGTCTCACTTATTTGCCTCTTCCACCAGTCTTGTCTTCTTTTTCTATCATTCATAATGTACTTATCTCATCCCATCCAGTTGCTTGCACCCATCCCACGTACTGCTGACAGCACCCATCCCACCCCACCCCACATACTGCTGACTGCACCCATCCCACCCCATGCACTGTAGACTGCACCCATCCCATCCCACATACAATTGACTGCACCCATCCCACCCCACGTACAACAGTACCCATCCTAGGCCCCCTTGCCACTGAATGTACATACTTCAGGCTGTCCTAGGACTGAATGTACTCATCCCAGTCCCCTCCCACCACAGTGCCAATGTACAAACTGACCCACATACAGCGTCCGTTGAGCGTGTTTACTGCCCTCGTTGATGGAGGAAAGATGGAATAGGCGGCACTCTAGTGCTTAATGTATGCACGTTACTGCTATGTATAAAACAGGCAGCCCAGAGTACAAATATAATGGTAAACTGAGCACATTAAAGCCAGCCATGGTGCACACAATTAAAGACAGACACGGTGCACACACGTACACGTCACAACCAACCACGGTGTACCTAACCAAACGTACAAAAACCAGAAACAGCAGTAGCACAAATATCGACAGTAGCAGTATCGTCAGCAGCAGCAGTAGTAGTAGTAGTAGTAGTAGTAGTAGTAGTAGTAGTAGTAGTAGCAGCAGAAGCAGCAGCAGCAACAACAACAGCTAGCTACGAAACTTCACAATAAGACTAACAACACAGACAGCCACAACACAGACAGCCACAACACAGGCAGCCACAACACAGGCAGCCACAACACAGGCAGCCACAACACAGACAGCCACAACACAGACAGCCACAACACAGACAGCCACAAAAGCACCCACAACACAGGCAGCCACAACACAGGCAGCCACAACACAGCAGCAGCAGCACAACAGACAGCCACAACACAGACAGCCACAACACAGACAGCCACAACACAGACAGCCACAACACAGACAGCCACAACACAGACAGCCACAACACAGACAGCCACAACACAGCACAAGCAGCCACAACACAGACAGCCACAACACAGACAGCCACAACAGGCAGCCACAACACAGGCAGCACAACACAGCAGCCACAACACAGACAGCCACAACACAGACAGCCACAACACAGACAGCCACAACACAGGCAGCCACAACACAGGCAGCCACAACACAGGCAGCCACAACACAGACAGCCACAACACAGACAGCCACAACACAGACAGCCACAACACAGACAGCCACAACACAGACAGCCACAACACAGACAGCCACAACACAGACAGCCACAACACAGACAGCCACAACACAGACAGCCACAACACAGACAGCCACAACACAGACAGCCACAACACAGACAGCCACAACACAGACGGCTTCAATATAGACGGCTACAACACCGACAGCTACAACAGACAGCATAACAGGGCCCGACAGCTACAGAAACAAACTACAACAACACAATTTTTGTTACAGAGCAAGTCATGTCTCCCAAAATTCATGTGAACGCCGCAGTCCAGACGAACCACTAGACCAGCAACGTTGACTCTCTGTGCAAATGGAAATTAACCCAAACACTATTAGCTGATATGAACAAAAATTAAAGGGAATGTTAATCTTGCATAATATTATTTCTACAGTTTCAACACACTTGAGTAACGAGGATCTGAAACAATGAACAAGCCCACACACGATCAGCTGAGATTTACTGACATGTCAAGACGTATCAGCTGATGGCACTGACGTAAACAAAATATCCCCCCCCCACAGACAAACCATCATCACCACATGCCACACGCACGCAAACACTTCAAACGCCATCAGCTGATGCCACAAGCAAACATAAACAATGCTTTCAAATGTTGTCAGCTGATGCCAGAACTTCCACTAGTGAGCCCCGCCCACCTGTAAAGCTATCTCCAACTGCTTCATTTCACCTTCCTCCAGTAAATAAGTCTCCATCTTAGTGCATCCGCATCATTTTTATCAAGATAGAGATACCAAAGATACCAAAGTGTTACAAATGTGTCTTATTTACTTGTAGGTTTTGAATACCAATACAATAAATGAAACTTTGTTACTCTGTAAATACTATTGTATAAATGATGCTTTTCAATTGTTAGTTTGCAATTGCCACATTGTAAATGCTATTACACTCTAAATGTCACCTTATAAATGTTATTTGTAAATGACATAAAAGTGTCTAATGTGTGAGATTCCGGTATTATACTCGTGTATATGGAACCTAGATAATGGAAGGGGGAGGGGGAAAGAAATAAAATTTGCTTTAACAGTAACTCGAATTCCTTGGACCTAGAAACCTTCACCAGCATCAAGGCACCCCCCCCCTTTCCCCCCACTTTGAAGGGACGTGCTGGGCTATAAAATGGATGTAAATTATACTTTTTATTTCCTATATAATCGATGGTTCCCAAGGAGTGGGCCGCGGACCCCAGGCGGCCACCAGGTGTAAATGGTCTAAGTCGGACCGAAACGTCGTGCTAAGCTCCTCTCTCCTAAGTGCGGGTTATTTATGTATTGTTCCAGTCACGGTGTTGTGCTTTTTGTTATTATAACTTAAATGTATTCAACGGCGTTAGTTATCTTTTGAGAGTTACTCATAGATGAAGAACAAGGGTGTATATTGCGAGGTGTGTACCTCTCAGTGTATATACACCGAGAGGTGTGTGTCTCTCAGTGTATATACACCGAGAGGTGTGTATCTCTCAGTGTATATACACCGAGAGGTGTGTATCTCTCAGTGTATATACACCGAGAGGTGTGTATCTCTCAGTGTATATACACCGAGAGGTGTGTATCTCTCAGTGTATATACACCGAGAGGTGTGTATCTATCAGTGTATATACACCGAGAGGTGTGTATCTCTCAGTGTACAAACAGGCTTCAAGCATAATAAACGAACCAAAACAACGGTAACCGTTTGCGATCACTGACCAACGGTTGAACCAACGCGGCCTATCCCTAAATCGATGAGAATTTTCCTCAGAGTGAAGCTTATCGCGGGCGAGCGAGGATACGCTCTGCTGTATACTACAGCGTTGCATTATGCAACACACTTCCTATTACACGGCTGCATAATAAATTTCTCCCGAAGAACAAACACCTCGTGTTACCCCGGTGTTAAATCAAGTTATCCCGACAACACCCTCTGTTGTATACGCGTATAATAAAGTTATCTTGAATACACCTGCAGTTATCTTGAAAAATAAAAGGGAGGGAGTTGTTCTCGGGATTAGATGGTTGGATGAAGATATAACCATAGAGGAAGTTGCAATGTTGACTTACAAATTAGAGGCGGCCGTGCCACTCGGTGGTGGCGGCGGCGGCGGCGATGGCGGTGGCGGCAAGGGCGGCCCCCCACCACCCTTAACACCATCAACTGAGCACACCCAGCACCACCCCTTCCACCACCTCCCCATCAACAACCACCCCTTCCACCATCACCCCTTCCCGTAATCCCCTCTCCCCTTCACTTCTCACTTTTTCCTCCTTTTTCTTCTTTTTTCTTTCTTTTTAATAATAATAATTATACTATTGCCATCACATCCATCACTACAACAACTGCTACTACTGATAAATTAGACACATATGCAACACTTGGGTATCTTTAATGAGGAAACGTTTCGCCACACAGTGGCTTCATCAGTCCATACAAAGGAAAATGGTGAAGAACAGGAGGAGTTTGAGGTAATCAGTCCCTCAGCCTTAAGTTGATGTAATCAGTCCATCAATCTTGAAAAGAATACAGCATATGTGCGAAGAAGTGGCTTATATACTGTAGGCAGGTGAGGTGCAGCGGTCGTAGGTGGAGTCACATTTGGCAAATCCAAATATGGAAGTAGGTCATGACTGAAGGTTAGGCAAGTGAAGAATTCCCTGTATTAAGATCCCAAGATGTTGCTGTTCCTGTCAGATACAGCAACGTGTCCGTTCTCTGAACCTTTCATTATACTTCTACTACTACTACTTCTGCTACTACTACGACTACTACTACTTATTGTACTACTCATAATAATAATAATAATAATAATAATAATAATAATAATAATAATAATAATAATAATAAAGATGAAGTTGGGGAGTGTAGGGGAGGGAAGGGGGATTATTTTGTAGTAAAAGAAGGCCCCAGACAGGGATGCGTGACGTCACACTGGTTAACATAATTATAGACGGGGTGGAACAAGAAATGAAAAGCAGTGTATTAGTGAGGAGATAATTGAATCGGATACAAGGTGAAAGTTTAGAAACATGGCCAACAGTTGGGTAACTTTAGTGTTGAAACGTTTCGCCTACGCAGGAGGCTTCTTCAGTCAGATACAGAGGCAGCAGTTGTAGTAGTGAAATGGAGATGATGTAATCAATCCATCAACCATGGAGAAATAGTATTTGAGGTGGTCAGTCCCTCAGTCTGGAGATGAGTTCAGCTCCATGGTCTGGAACGATACGGAGCTGAAGCATGAGGATGGAGTCTTAAATACTGTCGAAGGTGAGGTGGAAGATCTCGAGGATGTTGTAGGGGACGGGATCCACTAGTGCAAGAAGGCAGGTCCCTCTGGAATCCAACCCTTCTCAGTCATAACTAGTAGTTGTTAGTGAGAAGTCCTTATTAGTCCTTCACAGACGAGATGAACCATAGAACAGAGGAGGGGGAAGAATATGGTAGATGGAGTATTGACGCATCTGTGGAGAGAAAGAATTTACCTATGGAAGCAAAACAGGGGATGTACCACAGTTTAGAGGTACCAACACCTTTATACGAGAGACATGAGCTTTCAACACTGTAGCGAGGAGAAGACTGAAGGCAGTGTAGGTGTCATGTTTGAGAGTAATGTGTGGTGTGAATATTATGCAGAGATTCACCGCAAATAAAACGAAAGAGGCTGCGGAGTTACGAGAGACATTATTCAAACGGCAGAGGAGACGTTGCTGAAGTGGTGTGGGTATTTAGATGGGATGAAGCAGAATATAATGACCAAGACTGTATATAATTCCAAGGTTTAAGTCATGAAGGGTAGGGTTGGATCGTCCAAGGAAGGGTTGGAGGGAAGATGTAAAAAGGGGGTTTTAGATGATAGGGGACTTGAGCAATCAGCAGGCACGTGTGGGCTTGGTAGATCGGTGTGAATGGAGACAAAGTTTTAATTACTTGACGTGCTGTTGGAGTGTGCTCAAGGTAACGTTCGTGAAGGGTTTCGGAGGTGGTTAGCCAGACTTGACTCCTGGAGGGAGAAAGTACAGTGCCTGCATTCTGAAGGATGGGTGGTGACATTGCAGTCCAGAGAGTCATCTCATGAGTGATGCCTGCGCACCTCAAACAACACAGCTAATGAATGAATTATGGCCAATGTATTTCCTTGTTTTGGTGGAAGATGGCCGACTGGTTAAAAATAATGAATAATACTAATGCGTTGGAAAGAGTACGCTGGTGAGGCACAGGCTACACCGTGTACACTTGTAGTACATTAGTCGCGTGATTATTATATTACCATTCTTAAAAAAAGCCTGCTAAACCCGTGTGGGCCACGATAAAGCCCTGAGGATACTACCACCAGAACGGAAAATGTCACGTTCACTCTTCACTGTACATAAATATTAAATGTACTCACCACAGTACAGATTATTACATGTACTCACCACAGTACAGATTATTACATGTACTCACTACAGTACAGATTATTAAATGTACTCATCGCAGCACAAAACCCCACATTCGCTGGGAGGTGTAAACGTACTGAACGAACGAAACGCGCAGCTGAATGGTACGAAAACCTCTGGAAGACTGGCTATTAATTGTACGTCTCTGGGGCGCAACTTCTGAGAGAACTCTTCTCTGTACGTTCTGCTGAACGAACGTTTTTGGAACTCAGAAGATCAAATGCACGTTCCTGGTATACATCATTCCCAGTGAAGGCCGTTCCAGGTATACCTTCATCCCAAGCATACGATCCAGCCTGGCGGACGCTGCTCCTAGCATACGCTCTCTGACAACAATTGCGTCCATTCCTTGCGTACGTTTATTCTTGGAATACGTCCGTCCCCGTCGTACGTCATGAAACGTACAAGAATTTAATTACAAAGTTTTTAAGATAGGTTCCTGAGAGATTAAAGGTACCTCTAATAAGCTGAAGCTTGAGTGTAACAAGCTGAAGCTTGAGTGTAACAAGCTGAAGCTTGAGTATAACGAGCTGAAGCTTTAGTGTAACAAATTGAAGCTTGAGTGTAACTGAAGCCTGAATGTAACTGAAGCTTGAGTGTAACAAGCTAAAACTTGAGTGTAAGAAGCTGAAGCTTGAGTAACAAGCTGAAGCTTGAGTGTAACAAACTGAAGCTTTAGTGTAACAAGCTGAAACTTGAGTGTAACAAGGTGAAGCTTGAGTGTAACAAAGTGAAGCTTGAGTGTAACGAGGTGAAGCTTGAGTGTAACAAGGTGAAGCTTGAGTGTAACAAGGTGAAGCTTGAGTGTAACAAGGTGAAGCTTGAGTGTAACAAGGTGAAGCTTGAGTGTAACAAGGTGAAGCTTGAGTGTAACAAGGTGGAGCTTGAGTGTAACAAGGTGAAGCTTGAGTGTAACAAGCTAAAACTTGAGTGTAAGAAGCTGAAGCTTGAGTGTAACAAGGTGAAGCTTGAGTGTAACAAGGTGAAGCTTGAGTGTAACAAGGTGAAGCTTGAGTGTAACAAGGTGAAGCTTGAGTGTAACAAAGTGGAGCTTGAGTGTAACAAGGTGAAGCTTGAGTGTAACAAGGTGAAGCTTGAGTGTAACAAGGTGAAGCTTGAGTGTAACAAGGTGAAGCTTGAGTGTAACAAGGTGAAGCTTGAGTGTAACAAGGTGAAGCTTGAGTGTAACAAGGTGAAGCTTGAGTGTAACAAGGTGAAGCTTGAGTGTAACATGGTGAAGCTTGAGTGTAACAAGGTGGAGCTTGAGTGTAACAAGGTGAAGCTTAAGTGTAACAAGGTGAAGCTTGAGTGTAATAAGCTGAAGCTTGAGTGTAACAAGGTGAAGCTTGAGTGTAACAAGATGAAGCTTGAGTGTAACAAGGTGAAGCTTGAGTGTAACATGGTGAAGCTTGAGTGTAACAAGGTGGAGCTTGAGTGTAACAAGGTGAAGCTTAAGTGTAACAAGGTGAAGCTTGAATGTAATAAGCTGAAGCTTGAGTGTAACAAGCTGAAGCTTGAGTGTAAAGACTGAAGCCTGAGTGTAACTGAAGGTTGAGCTTTGCCCTCATAATAATACATTTTTATTATATTATTATTATTATTATTATTAATTATTATTATTATTATTATGTTGGCGAATGGGAGGTAATAAGGCCTAATCCACTGAAAGGGAAAGCAGCTGCAATTACTTGGATCAAGACCCCTTCGCCAGCATCAATGCACCCCTCCCCCTCCCCTGAAGTGCTTTGTATTACTCAAATATATATCCTTCAGCCATGGCATATTTGAGGCACCTACCTTCATGACCAGTCTACCTCAGACACATGGCTTCAGGAATACCATTTTACAGACATACGGCTTCAGGAATATCTCGTTTCAGACACGTGTCTTCAGGGATACCATGTTACAGACACATGTCTGCAGGGATACCATGTTACAGACACATGTCTGCAGGGATACCATGTTTTAGATATATGTCTTCATGTATAAACGACGGATCTTCAGGAATTGTCTACTTAAGACATATGCCTTAAGAATGTGTATTTCCGACGTCTCGCATGAGATACTGAAAATTTAAGATTCAGAAGCTTCATGGATGACAAATTTCAGTACCGCAGCTCGAACTATGGCTTATTTCAGATGCAGGGTTTGAGATAAGACTGATTTCAGAGGGTGATTAGTGACAACTAGCTTCAGAAATTTGGTTTCAGTTATATTTCAGGCTTACGGCTTCGAAATGTTGCATTTCAGACACTATGACCCTAGACGTGATGCATTTCAGACATATGCCTTTATTAATGATGTATTACCTCTTTTGAGGTCAGAAAATACAAGTGGTTGTAATAGTTGCAGCATCGAAAACCTGCTGGTTGACTGGTTAACTGGGTTTGAAGCCTATCGACTACACACAGGGTCAGTTAGACTGGGGCGCGCGCAGGCGCACACACACACACACACACACACACACACACACACACACACACACACACACACACAGAGTGGTCAGGAAGTGG
Organism: Cherax destructor; assembly: GCA_009830355.1. Lineage (NCBI taxonomy): Eukaryota > Metazoa > Arthropoda > Malacostraca > Decapoda > Parastacidae > Cherax > Cherax destructor. The sequence continues at coordinate 67,945 of WNWK01003876.1, forward strand.
AATAGTTTGGGAAGCTATGTAGTGGATGCAGGATCCATTCATAGCTTTAAGAAGAGGTATGATAAAGCTCATGGCGCAGAGTGACCCAGTAGCGGCCAGTGAAGAGGCGGGGCCAGGAGCTATGAATCGACCTCTGCAACCAAAACTAGGCGAGTACAACTAAGTACAGGAAGGGGAACAGTCTGGAGTGATGTAGAGGAGGCAGGATCCATACATAGCTCGACCAGTGAAAAAGCGGGGTCAGGAGCTGTGAATCGACTCTTGCAACCACAAACAGGTGAGTACAAACAGGTGAGTGTAGGCGAGTACACACAGTGTACGATATTTCTTCCCCCGCGAGGCCGGCAACCGAGCAACTGGACTGCCAGCCGCAAGACGTATGGTGGTGATGAGAGTTTGAACTTTGACCTTATTTGTTATGGCAGTTAAAACCTTCCTGTGGCCAGCGCCGCTGCTAAATGCCACGCCCACTGCCTGCCACACCTCTCACTGCTACCTGCCACGATCTACCACAACCTGTATCTGCCGCAAATTACCACATCTACAACTTATCTGCCACAATTACTACCATCTACTTAAATTAAAAAAAATTTATTATAGCTATCATTCAACTACAACAACTACTGCAATCTGCGATAACTACCACAGACTACCACGACAAATGCTGTGTACCACAACTACAGTATGGTCTACAGCAGTCTGCTACGATTACTACAATGTATCACATTTACCATAACTACCTCATTCTACAACTACTGTAACTTACCACAACTACCACAGTCTGCAATAACTAACCACAAGCTACCACAACTACCACAATCTGCCATAACCAACCACAAGCTGCCACAACTACCACAATCTGCCATAACCAACCACAAGCTGCCACAACTACCACAATCTGCCATAACCATCCACAAGCTGCCACAACTACCACAATCTGCCATAACCAACCACAAGCTGCCACAACTACCACAATCTGCCATAACCAACCACAAGCTGCCACAACTACCACAATCTGCCATAACCAACCACAAGCTGCCACAACTACCACAATCTGCCATAACCAACCACAAGCTGCCACAACTACCACAATCTGCCGCACTCTCCACCTCCCACATCCATTATTGCCATCAACCATTATCCCGCTCTAATTTTTTTTACACCATTCATTTTACAGGTTAAAAGCTGTTATCTTGCATCAGCTTATTTACAGGCTAAGAGTTGTTATCTTGCCTCAGCTCATTTACAGATTAAGAGTTATCTTGCCTCAGCTCATTTACAGGTTAAGAGTTGCTATCTTGCCTCAGCTCATTTACAGGTTAAGAGTTGCTATCTTGCCTCAGCTCATTTACAGGTTAAGAGTTGCTATCTTGCCTCAGCTCATTTACAGGTTAAGAGTTATCTTGTCTCAGCTCATTTACAGGTTAAGAGTTGTTATCCTGCCTCAATTTATTTACAGACTAAGAGCTGTTGCAGAGGTTATTTGATTGTGTTGTGGTTACATGCTTGGCCCACTCCTAGCTCTTTTCTCCTTAAGTGAGGCTTGTAGCCTCTGTTCCCTCCGAGTCTATACTCAGTTTCCGGTCTTCTTACCCCTTCCCCAATTTTCCTGACCTTTGTATTTGATTGGACTGAATTCTAGTAGACACTTTTCCAACCAATCTTCCAATTTGTGCAGGTTCATTTGGAGATTTTCCTTGTTTTCATCTGCCTTCATTCTCATTAATTTTACATCTGCAAACAGAGATACATCTCTCCTTTCCGGTATGTCGCTCACATAAGCCAGAATTAGCACCGGTTCTGATACTGATATGTGATGAACTCTGCTAGTTGAGTTTCATCATTTTGACACCTCTTCTCCTGTGAGGGACAGTGTCAAATGCCTTCTTCCAATCCTAGAAAACGCGTTCTACCCGTTCCAGTCTCTCCTGTCTCACTGTAGTTACTTTGTCATGAAAGTTCAGCCAGTTGGCGAGGCAACATTTGCTGTGTCTAAACCCGTACTGGTTATTGTTGATAAAAAGAAAACATTTTTCTCCAAGTTCTCTCTCACACTCCTGATTATCTTCATTACTTTGCATGGCACGTCATTGATACTGGTGTGTTGTTTAAAGCTTCCTGTCTATTTTGTATAAGTATTGAGATCAAATTCGCTGTCTTTCACATCCCTGACAACTGTTCGAACCCAATGACTTGTTGATTATAGCTCGTGGTTCAGACAGTGAGTCTGGAACATATAAAGATATTTTGTCAGGTCTCACATGTGATGAAGGAGTCGTTGTCGTCGTCGTCGTCGTAGTAGTAGTAATCATTGTTTTAAAAACTGTATTGGTTACGCAGGCTGTGTTGCGAGGAGAAAGTCATGATGATGCTCTGTTTGACAAAGTATAATTAGATCAAATGTATATTATGTGTACAATACCGACAAGTTTATGAATAGTGCGTAACTACCTATGTATATGATTAACAAATACTACTACTACTACTACTATTGCAGCGCACGTTAAACTTGACCACCTCTTCCACGGGCAGTAAATTACATATCCATGAGGCAGCCTCGCCCGTTCTGACGGTCCTCTTCCACCGCCGCTTCGGCAAATACCTTTGATGTAATTACTCAACTTGATACCATGGAAACATGAACCGGGAAGAAACTATCGGTGCAGGGAAACACAAGGTTATAACACAGAGAAGGCCAAGAGCTACACCCTACTACCTTATTGTAACTATAGACACAGGACTACCATGAGAGCAACATGTCACAGCTGGGGGTACTCGTCACCGCTCGGGGTACCAAACAACTTACCTGGATCATCATCGACTACCTGGAGGGTGTTCCGGAGGGGTCAGTGCCCCCCGCGGCCCTGTCCATGACTAGGCCTCGCGGTGGATCAGGGCCTGATCAACCAGGCTCTTACTGCCTTCTTCAGTATGACCACAGGAGAGTAAACATTCAGGCGTGATCCATCACCTGCACACAGGCAAATGAGGAAAATTTACTGTTACTATCTCTCTCTGTCTCTGTCTACGCGTGAGAAATAAATGTGTTTGTGTGTTTACCCTCGCTGCCGCGGCTCTGTAAGTGGGCAACTTGCTCTTTGTCAATAATAAAAATGGCAGCTTCCGATCCCCTGTCAGGTTTGTTTCTGATGTTTTCGTTCTTTTGTCTCTCTCACACACACGCATCAACACAAAAAAAATTCCTCCCTTCACCGTTATCTCATAAATAGGAAGCCGTGAAGATGATCGTCGTGTCAAGGCAGCGCCGGAAGGGTGAAGGCTTGCCTGATGGCACCATCACAACTCCCAACTTATCGTAGACGAGGGGAAGTCCCCCCCCCCGGGGGTGGGGGATGGGGGGTACCTCCTATCATTTCATACACTTGCTATGACAAATTTCCGTGAGTAGTGGCGTAATATATTTTACTTTATTGAGTACGAACCCCCATGACACATAAATTGGGAGTCAGACAATCCTCATATTTTACGCGCTGCGCGGCATAATGATGGCGGCGCGGAATCGGCGGGAGTTTTGAATGGAGACGCGTTTCATACCGGGTCACTTTTTTTTTTCTGCGAGGGGTTGGGGGCGGGGAACGAGGTCACATAGGACACGTTGTCATTGTGTCGAGGAGAGAGAGAGAGAGGAGAGCATCACGCAGCACACACACACACACACACACACACACACACACACACACACACACACACACACACACACACACACACACACACACACTCACACACACTCACACACACACACTCCCGACACTCGCGCAGCGAATATCATCAGAGATATACGACCCCATGACACAGGCTCGAGCTGGACACTTTTATAAGTAACTTTTTCATAAGTTTATTAAGAAGGGTCGTAAGATATGCTGGGAATACGCAGTAGGGCGGAGAATGAGTGCCCGCCCCGGCCTGCCAGCCTCCTCTCACCATTATGCTCCTTAGTAACTTCTTTTTGATGGTTCTTTTAGAGACGAACATTCTTGACGGACCAGATATTTCCGATTCTCTCTCTCATTCCTTCCAATAAACAAAGTTATAAATGCTCCATTATTCGCTCCATCTAAACGATTTTTTGTATCATCTTCATCATTATTACCATTACTTTATTAATATTAATAAAGTAATATATATATATATATATATATATATATATATATATATATATATATATATATATATATATATAGTTATATATATATATATATATATATATATATATATATATATATATATATATAATATTGTTCCCATACTTTATGTTCAAACTACATAAATTAAACTAGATAGATAATATAGATAATTATACACCTACCTAGATATACGGTAGGCAAATACGCACGTAAGAAGGAGCAAACTTAGCAGCGCATATGCAAGGAAAATAGTGACGCACGGAAGATAGTGACGCAAGGAAAATAGTGACGCACGGAAGATAGTGACGCACGGAAGATAGTGACGCACTGAAGGACAGTCGTTCACACAAACGGACGGAAGGACAGTCGTTCACACAGACGGTCGGAAGGACAGTCGTTCACATAGACGGTGGGAAGGACAGTCGTTCACACAGACGGTGGGAAGGACAGTCGTTCACACAGACGGTGGGAAGGACAGTCGTTCACACAGACGGTGGGAAGGACAGTCGTTCACACATACGGACGGACATGGGTAATATAGAGAGCTTGGGACACATTACTTGCACAAAATGGGACAAAAGATTATCAGCTGCGAGCTGGTTGTGAAACCTGGCTTGATGATACCGTAGAGTGAGCTAGAGAGAGAGAGAGAGAGAGAGAGAGAGAGAGAGAGAGAGAGAGAGAGAGAGAGAGAGAGAGAGAGAGAGAAGACTGTGTGTGTGTATATGGAGAGGGGTGAGGTAACAGTGGGGGTCAACAAAAGATTATCAGCCACTCCATAAAACATAATCACACTTAAAAAAAATATCATAATAACAGTGACACCCCTCTATATCCCCTCCCCTCCTCTCTCTCTCTCTCTCTCTCTCTCTCTCTCTCCAATCAACACACCATCATAATTAACTAATCCACAATATACCTGTTAAACCTGAACCACATCCAAAATAAACAACGGTTTAAAAAAAAGGACCAAAAAAAAAAAACTATTAGCCTCGTCACGGTGAGCTCCGAATATATTTTTTTTAATTATCGAGTGTTGTTAATCCCAGGCTCCTAAAACTGCCCCCATATGTCCTAGAAGAACTCTGAGTGTGGCACAGACAGCACCGGGATACCCCATTCCTCCAGATTTTTAGAGCCCATATTTTTTTTTTTTTTTTTTTTTTTTTTACAAGGCGAGAGAGAACAGGCTGGTATTTAAAGGTCAATGGACGGGATTTTGATAACCTATGACTGTAACGTGGGACGGTCCGGCATGAGTGTCCAGGATAGCTGTTCCACCAGTTGCCCTTGTAGGATAATTATATATATATATATATATATATATATATATATATATATATATATATATATATATATATATATATATATATATATATATATATATATATAGGCAGTGGAGATGTCATGTCTGAGGTCAATGTGTGGTGTGAATATAATGCAGAGAATTCGGAGTTTGGAAATTAGGAGGAGGTGCGGGATTACCAAAACTATTATCCAGAGAGCTGAGGAGGGGTTGTTGAGGTGGTTCGGACATGTAGAGAGAATGGAACGAGACAGAATGACTTCGAGAGTGTATAAATCTGTAGTGGAGGGAAGGCGGGGTAGGGGTCGGCCTAGGAAAGGTTGGAGGGAGGGGGTAAAAGAGGTTTTGTGTGCGAGGGGCTTGGACTTCCAGCAAGCATGCGTGAGCGTATTTGATAGGAGTGAATGGAGACAAATGGTTTTTAATACTTGACGTGCTGTTGGAGTGTGAGCAAAGTAACATTTATGAAGGGATTCAGGGAAACCGGCAGGCCGGACTTGAGTCCTGGAGATGGGAAGTACAGTGTCTGCATTCTGAAGGAGGGGTGTTAATGTTGCAGTTTTATAACTGTAGTGTAAAGCGCCCCTCTGGCAAGACAGTGATGGAGTGAATGATGATGAAAGTTTTTCTTTTTCGGGCACCCTGCCATGGTGGGAATCGGCCTGTGTGTTAATAAAAAAATAAAAATAAATATATAATGTTGCGCCGAATAAGTAAAATTGGTCAATTAGCAAAAACTCATTTAAAATTAAGTCCTTTTTAAAATATTCTTTTATACATTTAAAGATATATTTGTTCATTTATGTTAATATAAAAATTAATAATTTTGTATCAAAACAACCTTAGGAAACTTACCTAACCTTATTATAACAAGCGCAATTTAATTTAGCCTAATCCAACTAAATATATTTTATACAAGTTTACAATAATTTAATAAGCACAATGATATATATTTTTCAGTTAGATTTAGAATGATTTTTGGGAAATTATTGCATACACAAATTTTCGGCAAGAAGAGCGTTGCTATTTAAGCCAAAATCGCAAGTTTTATTTATTCGGCGACATTATATATATATATATATATATATATATATATATATATATATATATATATATATATATATATATATATATATATATATATATATATATATATATATATATATATAAATAGGTAATATATAATAAATTACATTTTTAACGGCGGCTACATAGAGAAGAAACTAATCTACTTATTCCTTTTAGACAATATCGTAATGTCTTAATCGCCAACTATAAAAGAGCAGTTTACTTGGAGTTTATAGATCACGTAGGAGTAATTACAAGATAAAGAAAACAATGTTGCACCTGGTCATCAGAGGCTGGGAGTGAGGCGGCCGGCGGTGGCTTCGTCCTCATCATCTCTCCATCACCCTGATGCTTCAAGTCAACCAACTCTTCCAGCGCGATTCCGACGCTAAATTGCACGCGAGAATGAAGTCACTCGTCGCAATCAGAATAACCAGCTGGCTCGAAAGAGGAGAGAGATATTTTTAAACCCATTTGGATATAACGAAGTCAATAAGGAGAGGTAACGGACGAGTCCTGCTAAATGTCACACAGTGGGCCTCTGATATTTACAACTTGGCAACCGGCGCTTGCAGCGACCCTCGATTATAAAATTTGCGCGGGCACGGGATAAAGCATAGCTCAATTAATTTATCAAGGGATTTGCATTCGCTTTTGAAGTCAAATTTGGGGGAGGAGAGGGGGAGCAATTTACCGTTGTGACCTTACTATATAAAATAACCGACTCTTGAACACAGGAGAGGCGCAGAGCTCAGCGGAGGAAGAGGCTATGGCAAGGAGAACGACCCACACAGACTAATGAACAGGATTTTGCAGATTGTTGCAAATTCAATTAAGTCATGTCGGACTGATTTTCTTACATATGAATATAATAATTTGTATCATTAACTTTTCATTCGTCAAGGGAAAGTAAAGCCTCTTAATCTTCGTTGATATTGAAGTAATTCTGTTGTTCTACTTTGCAAGCTTATGCAACAGCCTTGCAATATGGAAGTTTTACGTCTAATATTTGATTAGGTATATGATTTGCTGTATATGTAGTCTATAACATTCGCCTGCCACCTACAAATCCTTTTTACCTCTTTCACATAGTCTTTAACACTTGCCCTTACTCCGAGATTCACCCTTGCTTTGGCATACCTGATCATGAAACTGTATGTGGATTTTGTCTCCACCACTGTTTGGTGAGTTGATAATCCTTATATAAACTCATGTTGGGCTTCTCTCGGCTCCCATGGGAGGATACCAGGCTCTAGTGTCATGGTTGTGCAAGTGCTGATAGCTTAGCAGACTGAGCCGTCATTGTTTCCGCCTTCCCATAGATATTCCGTCTTCTTTCTTCCTCTCACTGTTATCCTTTTCTTCTAAGCGGACCGAGGATCGAACTAATACGAATCTCAAACTATATATATATATATATATATATATATATATATATATATATATATATATATATATATATATATATATATATATATATATATATATACTCCCTGATCTTCCACAGAGTTGCTCGCATCTTACTCTGTCATCTCTCGTGAGTAATCCTCCTTCCTTCTTCAGCCTTAGCACTGTTTCTTCTCCACATCTATCCCTTCCTTATGTGGCGGTGAGGCAATTCGGGTACCGTTTTAGCCCTTGATGCTACGTCATTCCCAAACTGTCTCTGAGTTTCCCTTCTTAGCCTTGGGCAGCCATTTCTTGCTGATCCTTTCTTCTCCCTGTTTTCTTCCATCACTCTTGCTCTGTGCTTCATTCATGCCAGTTAATTATTCACTTTGATCTCCCTACAGCGCACGTTTAACAAACGGGCTTTTGCCTCTAACATTTTCTCGTATTTGGTATAAATTTCTTCACAATCTTTCAGGAACTGGGTAAAACCTGCGGGGTTAAAGCTTCACAAAAATATCATAGTAGCAGTAGTAATAGTAATAGTAGTGGTGATGGTAGTAGTAATAGAAATAATAATAGCAACAGTCTGCAATCTCCTTACACTTCATATTCAGGCCATCCATCATCTCTAGTGGTGTTTTATCTTCCATTTCCTTCTCCTAGTTCACGCCTCTCAGAATGCTTCTTATCCCGTCAAAATCCCGTCCTTTGTAGCCTGGTCTGCGTGTGTACTCACCTAATTGTGGTTGCAGGGGTCGAGACTCAGCTCCTGGCCCCGCCTCTTCGCTGTCCGCTACTGGGTCTCTGCTCTCACTGCTCCATGAGCTTTATCATACCTTATCCTAAAACTATGTATGGTTCCCGCCTCCACTATATCGTTCGCTAGACTATTCCACTTCCTGACTACTCTATGGCTGAAGAAATGCTTCCTAACATCCCTTTGACTCATCTGAGTATTCAGCTTCCAATTATGCCCCCTTGTTTGTGTTCCCTCTCTGGAACATCCTGTCACTATCTACCTTGTCGATTCCCCGCAGTATTTTGTATGTCGTTATCATGTCTCCTCTAACCCTTCTATCCTCCAGTGTTGTTAGTCCTATTTCTCTCAACCTTTCTTCATAGGAGAGTCCCCTGAGTTGTGGAATTAGATTTGTCGCAAACCTATGCACTTTCTCTAATTTCTTGACGTGCTTGACCAGGTGTGGGTTCCAGACTGGAGCTGCATACTCTAGTATGGGCCTGACGTACACGGTGTACAGTGTCTTGAACGATTCCTTGTTAAGGTGAAAGGAACGCTAATCTTAGGTTTGCCAGTCTCCCATATGCTGCCACAGTTATCTGGTTGATGTGTGTTTCCGGAGACATGCTTGGCGTTATACTCACCACAAGGTCTTTCTCCTTTGACGAGGTTTGTAGCCTTTGTCCACCTAGCCTGTACTCTGTCGGCGGTGTTCTTTGACCTTCTCCGATCTTCATGACTTTGCATTTGGTGGGATTAAATTCGAGAAGCCAGTTGCTAGACCAGATGTCAAGCCTGTGTGTGTGTGTGTGCATGTGTGTGTGTTATTTCCTTCTCTTACGTACCCGAGCATACCTCTTCGTAAATCTGTGTATGGACACGTCATTCTCCTCTTTTTCATCCAGGGGTTTCCACTTCTTAACCATCTTCAGTGTGAAGGAATGTGTATTGATGTCCCTGTGACTCTTCTGTCTATTTAGTCACCATCGGTGTCCCCTTACACCTGGGTACTTTACACCCGGGTCCCTTTACTACTGGGTACCTTACACCTGTGTACCTTACACCTGGGTACCTTGAAAAATTGAGACACTTCTGCAACATAAGAGAATCTTTATTGACGAAACGTTTTCGCCACACAGTGGCTTCATCAGTCCAATACAAAACAGGAAGGTATAAGGAGAGGAGGAGTTTGATGTAATCAGTCCCTCAGCCTGGAATCGATGTGTTCAGTCCATCACTCTTGTAGGAAGTACAGCACAGAGCCAGTGAAGTGGCTTATATACTGCAGTCAGGTGAGTCGAAGCAGGAGGCGGTGGGGTCACAGTGGGATCATCCACGTTTCTTCAATAAAGATTCCCATATGTTTAAAAAGTGTCTCAATTCTTCAACTTGTCGCTTTTCAAAACCATTTATCACCTGGGTACCTTACACCTGGGTACCTTACACCTGGGTATCTTACACCTGGATACCAGTGGGTACCTTACACCTGGGTACCTTACACCTGGATACCTTGCACCTGGATACCGTACACCTGGATACCAGTGGGTACCTTACACCTGGGTACCTTACACCTGGGTATTTTACACCTGGATACCTTACTCCTGGGTACCTTACTCCTAGGTACCTTACTCCTAGGTACCTTACTCCTGGGTACCTTACTCCTGGGTACCTTACTCCTGGGTACCTTACTCCTGGGTACCTTACTCCTTGGGAATGTAGTGCCCATGTCTACCCGGGTGCTCTGAGGGAACACACCACCCAACAACCAACCACCACACACAAACACGTGTTACAAACCCATCAATCACATCACCGACACATCACAAACGCCTTCACAAACACACAAATACATCGTAAGCACATTACAGACACATCGCAAACACACACATCACGGACACACACACCACCAACTCATTACACAAACACGCGCGAGTACACATCGTTTGTACTGCGTTTTTCTTAAAAAAATACAAAATAGGTAACTTTAAGCAACCATTACTTGTCTTCCATCCTCTTTCCCCTCCTCCCTCTTCCCCTTCCTCCCTCTTCACCTCCTCCCTCTTCTCCTTCCCCCCAAACATCCCGACAAACTAACCGCCGCCCCCACCCAACAAAAAAAAATTGCAAAGACAATCAAGGACAGACCGAACACTGGCGTGAGGGAGGAAATGTCAAGCTTCAAAAGTCAAAAACTTGGAGAATCTCATTTGCATATTCAAAATGTCTACTGAGAAGGAGCGAGAAAAAACGGGTACAACGAGACACATTTTTTTAAGCGTTTTTTCCCCCCTCCGGAAATTATAGTATGATAATCGTATAATTAAATTGTGATCATTTGCATACGCTGTGTGTTAATGACAGTGATGCCGCTCTGTGGGCGAGGAGATAACATCAGTGTTATCGAGGGTTATCTTAAGCGTATGATACCAGCGTCTTGCAGTGGTGATAAAGTTAGTGTTATCGAGTGTTATCTTAAGCGTTTGCCAGTATCTTACAGCGGTGATAACATCAGTGTCATCGAGGGTTATCTTGAGCGTATACCTAGCAAGACAGCCAGGGAGTGAAGTGAGTGATGGTAAATGTACTTCCTTCACTGAGTCAACTTCAGTGTTTCAACGCAAGTTTGTCTTTCGTTTTTTTTTGAAGGGCCAGTGCCTTAATTCGGGTGAAGGGCTTTTGATCCAAGGAATTGCAGCTACCCCCTCCCATCCCCTGGGAGAGGGTAGCTGCCTGACCAACGTAGCGCTACCCTTGATGATGATGATAATAATAATAATAATAATAATAATAATAATAATAATAATAATAATAACTACTAATGTAGTTAAGTCAATATACACATAAGCGAGCACACACACGCACACAGCACACACACACACACACACACACACATACACACCCACACATACACAATCTCACACACACACACACATACACAAACACACACACACACAACACACACACATACACAAACACACACATACACAAACACACACACACACAAACACACACCATAGAGCAGCATATACATCAGCAGCAACGACAACAACAGAAACAGCATCAACATAACAAAAAAAAATAACAGCAGTACCAGCTACCGTATAATCAACAACAGCAACAAGTATGTTGCAACAGGTGCAACAGCAACTCTATAATTGTGGCAATGAATTACGTTCTGCCAGTGATATCAAAAACACTTGTATAACGGGTCACTGAATAACGGGTCACTGAATAACGGGTCACTGAATAACGGGTCACTGAATAACGGGTCACTGAATAACGGGACACTGAATAACGGGTCACTGAATAACGGGTTATTGAATAACGGGTCACTGAATAACGGGACACTGAATAACGGGTCACTGAATAACGGGTTATTGAATAACGGGTCACTGAATAACGGGTCACTGAACGGTCACTAACACAGGGTTATCAGACAAGTAAGCATTACCATACTTTCATGGTTGCAAGTGCTACTACCGTTAACTCCTGTGTAACAACGGTCATCAGGAATGTTATCGCCGTTGCGATCAAGGTAACTGCTGCGACGATCAAGGTAATTACCATTACGATCAAAGTAACTACCACTACGTTCGAGGTAACTACCGTCATGAATGAGATAGATACCGTTAAGATCAAGGTAACTACCGTTACGCTCAAGATAACTACCGTTACGATAAAGGGAATTACCGTTATGAGGATAACTACCGTTACGTTCAATGTAACTACCCTTGCATTCAATGTAACTACCGTTGGAATCAATGCAACTACCGTTGGAATCAATACAAAAGCCGTTGTAATTAGTGTAATTAGTCCCAACCGTTGATCTAACTACCAACATCATCAACATAACTACTACAATTACGTCAGCATAATTAGAACCATCGAACGATTAACAACCACCATCGACCCCGTAATTACTACAGTAGACCTGACTACCACCATCGACTACGTAACTACGACCATCGACCACGAAGCTACCATAATCAACCACGTGACTACCACGATCGACCACGTAACTACCAAGATCGACCACGTAACTACCACGATCGACCGCGCAAATACCACCATCGACTGCGTAACTTCCACGATCGACCACGTAACTACCACGATCGACCACGTAACTTCCGCGATCGACCGCGCAACTACCACGATCGACTGCGCAACTACAACGATCGACCACGTAACTACCACGATCGACCACGTAACTACCACGATCGACCACGTAACTACCACGATCGACCACGTAACTACCACGATCGACCACGTAACTACCACGATCGACCACGTAACTACCATGATCGACCGCGCAGCTACCACCTAACGGCCATGTAACTACCACCATCAACCACGTCAACTACCGCCATCGACAATGTCAGCTACCACAATCGACCACGTAACTACCACAATCGACCACGTCAACTACCTCCTTCAACCACGTCAACTACCATCAACCACGTCAACTACCACCATCAACCACGTCAACTACCACCATCGACCACGTCAATTACCACCATCGACCACGTCAACTACCACAATCGACCACGTAACTACCACAATCGACCACGTAACTACCACAATCGACCACGTAACTACCACAATCGACCACGTAACTACCACAATCGACCACGTAACTACCACAATCGACCACGTAACTACCACAATCGACCACGTAACTACCACAATCGACCACGTAACTACCACAATCGACCACGTAACTCTTATTCCGTCCTAACGACAGTCAAACATTAATTTTTTGCTTAGAACGTTCTCGATGATTCTAGTTATAAAAGGAAGTATTTTTTTTGCTCCTCCCGTCTTCCCTTTTAGGAGGGAATGTGGGATGGCTGGAAGGAGGGAAGGATGATGGATATGGAGGGAGTGGGGAGGGAGAAAGAGCGATGGGAGGGGTGGAAGGGACTAGGGGAGAGAGAGAGAGAGAGAAATCATAAGGAATAAATGTGTTTGACGTATGTGGTTAATGTATAATGTAGTTAATGTATAATATGGTTAATGTATAATGTGGCTAATATACAATGAGATTATTATATAATGTAGTTAATGTATTATGTGATTAATGTATAATTTAAAGTATAATGCAGTTGGTGTATATTGTAGTGTATAATATAGTGTATAATGTAGTTAGTGTATAATGAAGTTAATGTATAATGTAGTTAATGTATAATGCAGTTAATGCATAAAGTAATTAATGTATACTGTAGCTAACATATAATATAGTTAACGTAATGTATAATTCAGTTAATATATAATGTAGTTAATGTATAATGTAGTTAATGTATAATGTAGTTAATGTATAATGTAGTTAATGTATAATGTAGTTAATATATAATGTAGTTAATGTATAATGTAGTTAATGTATAATGTAGTTAATGTATAATGTAGTTAATGTATAATGTAGTTAATATATAATGTAGTTAATGTATAATGTAGCTAATGTATAATGTAGTTAATGTATAATGTAGTTAATGTATAATGTAGTTAATGTATAATGCAGTTAGTGTACAAGTGTGGTATGTTTTGCTTGTGTCAGAAATATTTAAGAGTAATGCGACGCTGTACGAGCGACCTGACGCAACTCTTTCTTATAACTCAACTCTGATGATTAAGCAGATAATTATGTGTGGTTTACACACACACACACACACACACAGCACACACACACACACACACACACACACACACACACACAGCACACACACACACACAGCAGCACACACACACACACACACACACACACACACAGCACACACACACACATACACACGCACACACACACACACACACAGCAGCAGCAGCAGCAGCAGCACACACACACACACACACACACACACAGCAGCACACACACACACAGCAGCACACACACACACACACACACAGCAGCACACACACACACACAGCAGCACACACACACACACAGACACACACACACACACAGCAGCGCACACACACACACACACACACACAGCAGCACACACACACACAGCAGCACACACACACACACACACACACACACACACAGCACACACACACACACACACACAGCAGCACACACACACACAGCAGCACACACACACACACACACACACACAGCACACACACACACACACACACACACAGCAGCACACACACACACACACACACACACACACACACACACACACACACACACACACACACACACACAGCACACACACACACACACACACACACACACACACACACACACACACACACACACACAGCACACACACACACACACACACACACACACACACACACACACACACACACACACACAGCAGCACACACACACACACACACACACAGCACACACACACACACACACAGCACACACACACACACACACACACACACACACACACACACACACACACACACACACACACACACACACACACACACACACACACACACACACACACACACAGCACACACACACACACACACACACACACACACACACACACACACAGCACACACACACAGCAACACACACACACACACACAGCAGCACACACACACACACACAGCAACACAAACACTTGGAACGGCACAGGATTATCAACGCCAGACAGCAAGGATTCAGGGAAGGCAAATCCTGTGCAACAAACCTCCTGGAGTTCTATGACAAAGTAACAGAGGTAAGACACGAGAGAGAAGGGTGGGTTGATTGCATTTTTCTGGACTGCAGGAAGGCCTTCGACACAGTTCCTCATATGAGATTAGTGAAGAAGCTGGAGGACAAAGCGTGTATAACAGGGAGGCAACAACGGGTCATGGTGCGTGATGAGGTATCACAGTGGGCGCCTGTGACGAGCGGGGTCCCACAGGGGTCAGTCCTAGGACCAGTGCTATTCTTGGTATATGTGAATGACATGACGGACGGGATAGACTCAGAAGTGTCTCTGTTCGCAGATGATGTGAAACTAATGAGGAGAGTCAAATCGGATGAGGACCAGGCAGGACTTCAAAGAGATCTGGACATGCTGGATACCTGGTCCAGCAACTGGCTTCTCGAATTTAATCCCGCCAAATGCAAAGTCATGAAGATCGGGGAAGGGCAAAGAAGACCGCAGACAGAGTACAGGCTAGGTGGACAAAGACTACAAACATCATTAAAGGAGAAAGACCTTGGGGTGAGTATAACACCAAGCACGTCTCCGGAAGCGCACACAAACCATATAACTGCGGCAGCATATGGGAGACTGGCAAACCTAAGATTAGCGTTCCGATACCTTAATAAGGAATCGTTCAAGACACTATACACCGTGTACGTCAGGCCCATACTAGAGTATGCAGCACCAGTCTGGAACCCACACCTGGTCAAGCACGTAAAAAATTAGAGAAAGTGCAAAGGTTTGCGACAAGGTTAGTTCCAGAGCTCAGGGAAATGTCCTACGAAGAAAGGTTAAGGGAAATCGGCCTGACAACACTGGAGGACAGAAGGGTTAGAGGAGACATGATAACGACATACAAAATACTGCGGGGAATCGACAAGGTAGACAGTGACATGATGTTCCAGAGAGGGAACACAGAAACAAGGGGTCACAATTGGAAGTTGAAGACCCAGATGTTGAAGAAGTTGAAGACCCAGGGATGTTAGGAAGCATTTCTTCAGCCATAGAGTAGTCAGGAAGTGGAATAGTCTAGCAAATGATGTAGTGGAGGCAGGAACCATACATAGCTTTAAGACGAGGTATGATAAAGCTCATGGAGCAGGGAGAGAAGTGACCCAGTAGCGGACAGTGAAGAGGCGGGACCAGGAGCTGAGTCTCGACCCCCTGCAATCAAAATTAGGTGAGTACACACAACAGCGCACACACACACAGCAACACACACAGCAACACACACACACACACACACACAGCACACACACACACACACACACACACACACACACACACACACACAGCAACTAGAGGTCAAAGTTGGAAGTTGAAGACTCGGATGAATCACAGGGATGTTAGGAAGTATTTCTTAAGTCACAAAGTTGTCAGGAAGTGGAATAGCTTGGGAAGTGATGCAATGGAGGCAGGAACCATACATAGCTTTAAGAAGAGGTATGATAAAGTTCATGAAGCTGGAAGAGTGACCCAGTAGCGACCAGTGAAGAGACGAGGGCAGGAGCTGTGAATCGACCCTTGCAACCACAACTAGGTGAGTACAACTAGGTGAGTACACACACACACACACACACACACACACATATTCGTCGCTGAGGAAGTTTTAATGATGTCATCAAAGCCATCAATAAACCTGATGACTCATCATCAATAGATGGCTTCATGTCATCAACAGACCTGATGACTTCATGTCATCAATGCACCTTTGGAAACTCTTCAAGTGTATCAGCTGTGAAACATGTATACATGCTTCACACATACACGTATATACGTTCCTCACGTAAAGTATGCATGCACATTCCATGGAATAATTGTAGAGAATTCCCAACACACTGAGATCGAAGTGGATCGAAACGTCGTAAAGAACAGAAGAAAAAAGCTGCGGAATAAGCTTATATTGGGGGGAAGGGGGAGGGGGGACAGAGGTGCGCTCTGCCTAAAATTTGATCGACTTAATTAAAATAAAAATAAAAAACTGCACAGAGCGAAACGTTGACTCTATTAACATCCTGTCCATCCATATGAGCGTCTTGCATGCCTCATGGGCTTGTCCTACTTCCTCTTGTGGGAGGGGAGCGGGGGGCTGGGGGCGCCCATGCCCACATGTGACCACGTCTTCAACTGCTGCACGTCTCACACGTCATCTACAACTCAGTGATAAAAATCTCTGGTCTACGTTATTTTTTGGGGGTCTGACCTTTTCCACTGGTAGGCCTCCCGGCCAACACTGTGACCACTACTTCCACTGGTAGGCCTCCCGGCCAACACTGTGACCACTGTTTCCACTGGTAGGCCTCCCGGCCAACACTCTGACCACTGCTTCTACTGGTAGGCCTCCCGGCCAACACTCTGACCACTGCTTCTACTGGTAGACCTAGCGGCCAACACTGTAACCACTACTTCCACTGGTAGGCCTCCCGGCCAACACTGTGATCACTGTTTCCACTGGTAGGCCTCCGGACCAACACTGTGACCACTACTTCCACTGGTAGACCTACCGGCCAACACTGTGACCACTGCTTCCACTGGTAGGCCTCCCGGCCAACACTGTGACCACTACTTCCACTGGTAGACCTACCGGCCAACACTGTGACCACTGCTTCCACTGGTAGGCCTCCCGGCTAACACTGTGACCACTACTTCCACTGGTAGGCCTCCGGGCCAACACTGTGACCACTGCTTCCACTGGTAGGCCTCCCGGCCAACACTGTGATCACTGTTTCCACTGGTAGGCCTCCGGGCCAACACTGTGACCACTGCTTCCATTGGTAGACCTACCGGCCAACACTGTGACCACTACTTCCACTGGTAGGCCTCCCGGCCAACACTGTGATCACTGTTTCCACTGGTAGGCCTCCGGGCCAACACTGTGACCACTGCTTCCATTGGTAGACCTACCGGCCAACACTGTGACCACTGCTTCCACTGGTAGGCCTCCCGGCTAACACTGTGACCACTACTTCCACTGGTAGGCCTCCGGGCCAACACTCTGACCACTGCTTCTACTGGTAGGCCTCCCGGCCAACACTCTGACCACTGCTTCTACTGGTAGACCTAGCGGCCAACACTGTAACCACTACTTCCACTGGTAGGCCTCCCGGCCAACACTGTGATCACTGTTTCCACTGGTAGGCCTCCGGACCAACACTGTGACCACTACTTCCACTGGTAGACCTACCGGCCAACACTGTGACCACTGCTTCCACTGGTAGGCCTCCCGGCCAACACTGTGACCACTACTTCCACTGGTAGACCTACCGGCCAACACTGTGACCACTGCTTCCACTGGTAGGCCTCCCGGCTAACACTGTGACCACTACTTCCACTGGTAGGCCTCCGGGCCAACACTGTGACCACTGCTTCCACTGGTAGGCCTCCCGGCCAACACTGTGATCACTGTTTCCACTGGTAGGCCTCCGGGCCAACACTGTGACCACTGCTTCCATTGGTAGACCTACCGGCCAACACTGTGACCACTACTTCCACTGGTAGGCCTCCCGGCCAACACTGTGATCACTGTTTCCACTGGTAGGCCTCCGGGCCAACACTGTGACCACTGCTTCCATTGGTAGACCTACCGGCCAACACTGTGACCACTGCTTCCACTGGTAGGCCTCCCGGCCAACACTGTGACCACTGCTTCCACTGGTAGGCCTCCGGGCCAACACTGTGACCACTGCTTCCACTGGTAGGCCTCCCGGCCAACACTGTGACCACTACTTCCACTGGTAGACCTACCGGCCAACACTGTGACCACTGCTTCCACTGGTAGGCCTCCCGGCCAACACTGTGACCACTGCTTCTATTGGTAGACCTACCAGCCAACACTGCGACCACTGCTTCCACTGGTAGGCCTCCCGGCCAACACTGTGACCACTGCTTCCACTAGTAGGCCTACCGGCCAACACTGTGACCACTGCTTCCACTGGTAGGCCTCCTAGCCAACACTGTGACCACTGCTTCCACTGGTAGGCCTACCGGCCAACACTGTGACCACTACTTCCACTGGTAGGCCTCCCGGCCAACACTCTGACCACTGCTGCCACTGGTAGGCCTCCCGGCCAACACCCTGACCACTGCTTCCACTGGTAGGCCTCCCGGCCAACACTGTGACCACTGCTTCCACTAGGTAGGCCTACCGGCCAACACTGTGACCACTGCTTCCACTGGTAGGCCTCCCAGCCAACACTGTGACCACTGCTTCCACTGGTAGGCCTACCGGCTAACACTGTGACCACTGCTTCCACTAGTAGGCCTACCGGCCAACACTGTGACCACTGCTTCCACTGGTAGGCCTCCCAGCCAACACTGTGACCACTGCTTCCACTGGTAGGCCTACCGGCCAACACTGTGACCACTACTTCCACTGGTAGGCCTCCCGGCCAACACTCTGACCACTGCTTCCACTGGTAGGCCTCCCGGCCAACACCCTGACCACTGCTTCCACTGGTAGGCCTCCCGGCCAACACTGTGACCACTGCTTCCACTAGTAGGCCTACCGGCCAACACTGTGACCACTGCTTCCACTGGTAGGCCTCCCAGCCAACACTGTGACCACTGCTTCCACTGGTAGGCCTACCGGCCAACACTGTGACCACTGCTTCCACTAGTAGGCCTACCGGCCAACACTGTGACCACTGATTCCACTGGTAGGCCTCCCAGCCAACACTGTGACCACTGCTTCCACTGGTAGGCCTCCCGGCCAACACTGTGACCACTGCTTCCACTAGTAGGCCTACCGGCCAACACTGTGACTACTGCTTCCACTGGTAGGCCTCCTAGCCAACACTGTGACCACTGCTTCCACTGGTAGGCCTACCGGCCAACACTGTGACCACTACTTCCACTGGTAGGCCTCCCGGCCAACACTCTGACCACTGCTGCTACTGGTAGGCCTCCCGGCCAACACCCTGACCACTGCTTCCACTGGTAGGCCTCCCGGCTAACACTGTGACCACTGCTTCCACTAGTAGGCCTACCGGCCAACACTGTGACCACTGCTTCCACTGGTAGGCCTCCCAGCCAACACTGTGACCACTGCTTCCACTGGTAGGCCTACCGGCCAACACTGTGACCACTGCTTCCACTAGTAGGCCTACCGGCCAACACTGTGACCACTGCTTCCACTGGTAGGCCTACCGGCCAACACTGTGACCACTACTTCCACTGGTAGGCCTCCCGGCCAACACTCTGACCACTGCTTCCACTGGTAGGCCTCCCGGCCAACACCCTGACCACTGCTTCCACTGGTAGGCCTCCCGGTCCACACTGGCTGAAATCTAAAAATATCCGTCCTCACGTCTATTATATTAATAAAGCCAGCTGTGCGAGCAAAACGTTTCTTAGTAGAGATAACCAGCAGTTCCTCGGGTGTCTTATTCCTCAGCATTTCGCCCTTGATGTAAGGAAGCCAAGTCTTCATTCTTCAGAGCTACCGAGGGAAACGTGTCTCCTCATCCACATTCATTTACAGTCATTCCACTGCTCATACAGACCGCGTTCCTCTGAGGAAGTACATTCTAGGGGGGTCATTCTACTTTTTATGTCCCTCCCGGGAGTCATTCCACTACTCAGGTACCTCGCTAGGGACTTTCTTGTGTTCATTTCCCTCCTAGGAGTCGTACCTGAGGTGTGAGTTTTCCATGAAGTCGTTTCTCCGGCGTGGGCATTCTTGGGCGTCGTGTCTTTGGTGTGAAGTTTCTTAAAATTAGTTTATCTGACGTGAGCGCTCCTAGGAGGTCGTCCTCTGGCGTCAGAGTTCAATGAGGTCGTTGCGCAAGCGTGAATATTCTCAGCAGGTCGTTCTCTGACGTTAGTGCTCTATGTGAGGTAGTTTCGCAAGCGTGATTGTTCTCAGAAGGTCATTGCCTTTCGTCAGTGCTCTATGTGAGGTCGTTTTGCAAGCATGAGTGTTCCTAGGAGGTCGTTCTCTGGGGTCAAAGCTCAATAAAGTCACATCTCTACCGTGAGCGTTCCTAGGCCGTTCTCTGGCGTGAGAGCCCAGTAAAGCCGTTCCTCTGACGTGAGGACTTCCAGCATTCGTTCTTTATGATCGTTTAAGATTATTTAGCCTTATTCATCAGTTATATAGAACACTTTCACAATTTACGTTCTTCACAGCATTCCCAGCAGTCGTTCCCCTGTTCTTGTCTCTTCAACGAGTCGTTCCCACGTCAAACCTTCCCAGCAGACGTTCCATGAGCTGGAAATTTTCAAGCCATAACTCCTTTCTACGGAATCAAACGCTGTACTGTCGAGAACTGTAAAGGCCACTCGTTGCAGAACTTACTATTGGGACAACGTTTCTCTCATTGTAGAGCTTTATCAGGGTGAAACGTTATCGTGATAAAATCTTCCTAGCTATCTTAATGTTATGTAATACGGATAAGTAAATACGTAAGACGTATGAGTAACACTTTGTATCATTACTGACGAGATGTTTCGCCCGCTCAGCAAGACTTCTGTCGAAATACAGTAGAGAGAGCAGTATTTTTTTTTGTGTCTGTCAGGTCGACGGGTCGATTTGTAAGTTCGATCTGTCAGGTCGACGGGTCTATCTGTCACTTACAGTAGACCTCATCACCCATTCGTTTCCGCATGACAGTTCAACTAACCCATTTCTAAGGTGTCCAGTTCGTTTCTATTTCCCCATCAACGTCCTCTAAACCCCCATCGATAACAGCTGAACCACTTCGCTATTCACTCCAGAGGTTGTGTGGAGTCGTTCCAGGAGACGCCCTTTGCCCCGCTCGACTAAGTCGAGTTCCTGGAAGACATGACAGTTCATCTCCATTGACCGTGGAGGTGATGGCTAATGTTGACTTTGGTGTGTGTTATGAGCGGGAAGGGGGGGGAGGGAGGGCAAAGGTGCCGTCTAGTGAGCGACAAACAAACCAACAGTGAAGGAAAGCAAATAGAAAAGACAGGTAAGGAAGAAATAAGGCAAGCAGGAAAGGAGGCAAACAGGGAAGGAGGCAAACAGTAAAGGAGACTAGCAATAAAGAAGACAAGCAATAAAGGAGACAAAATGGCAGCTTCCACGCACTCACGTACACGCATGCACAAGAACTTTACGCTTGGTTAGGAGGGTGAACGATCCGGATGAGAAAGCGGTGAAAGTGACCTCCATGCTCAGTTTTATGATTAGGTATGATAAGGCCCAAGAGGCCAGAAAGAGTGTGGCTGTTAAGAGGTTGGACCTATCAGGTGAACACAGACACAGACAGACAGACAGACAGACAGACAGACACAGACACACACACACACGCGCACACACACACACACACACACACACACACACACACACACACACACACACACACACACAATGGTCCCTGGGGGAAGGGTAACTAAATAATTCCTTGAGGCACCGTGTCAAGCAGCCCACAAGAAGAGGAGAGAGGAAGAACCGACCTCACAAGACATTGTATTTCCTATAAATGATTCAGACATAGTTAATGTTGACTACAGACACCATCATCTTAACATGGAGCGCGTCAGTTAATTTGCGCATAGAGCCTATCGACTACACTAGGGGAAAGGGGGTCATTAAGGCTGCATGTCACCTGTACACTACCAATCAAGAAAACTTTATTCCCTAGGGATTAAATTCTCAGTGTATACACACTGATATATACGTAACTCATCAGTGTATATATCTTGTTGACCTAGTGATGACTATGCATTGATTTTTAGATACCAGTAAACACGGGGCTACCTTGTTGGAGCGGACCCCAGCACCCCTTGCTCTGAGTGACCCACACGGGTTTATCGCTTAGCATAAACTATAACAATAACAACAATAACAATAACAACAATAATAACAATAACAATAATAACAATAACTAACAACTAACAATAACGATAACAATAATAACTAACAATAATAATAATAAAAATAATAACTAACAATAATAATAAAAATAATAACTAACAATAATAATAAAAATAATAACTAACAATAATAATAATAAAAATAATAACTAACAATAATTATAACAATAATAATATATATAAGGGATAGGATAAGTTTTATTTAAGATACATTATAAAAATAATCAATTTCTGAAGCATTCGGACCTTGGGGGTTCAACCCCAGGTGAAACACAGGGAGAGCCCCGGGGGGTTCAACCCAAGTGAAGAACAGGGAGAGCCCCGGGGCTCAACCCCAGATGAAGCACAGGGACAGCCCAAGGGCTCAACCCCAGATGAAGCACAGGGACAGCCCAGGGGCTCAACCCCAGATGAAGCACAGGGACAGCCCAGGGGCTCAACCCCAGATGAAGCCCAGGGACAGCCCAGGGGCTCAACCCCAGATGAAGCCCAGGGAAAGCCCCGGGGCTCAACCCGAATTGGTGTCGCAACTGAAGCTTGCTATGTCCCGCTGTGTTTTCTTCATTACTGTCGTCAGTGATGTTTCTTGGAAAAGGATCAGTAAACTATCAGGCGGAACTTTCCAGACTGAAAGAGGAACGTGGAACTTTTCAACACGAAGTAATCAGTAATCATGTGAACAAAAGATTCCAAGATGTTTTTCTGAAGTAACAAGATGCCTGTTAACACGATGTTTACGTGAGGTAATAAGATGCCTTCGTGAGGTAACAAGATGTCTACGTGAGGTAACAAGATGTCTACGTGAGGTAACAAGATGTCTACGTGAGGTGTATTACTCTTTCTAAGACCTGGGTGACGGGACGACAGAGTCATAGTGAACTGCAAAGCCTAAGACTGGCGGAACGCCTCGCTTTATACGCTCCCTGTATGGGCGAAATGTCGTCATCAATAAGGGTATTCTCACTGCATCCAGGGGTCATTTACCCCACCTTGTCGACATTTACAAACGATTCCAGTTGCCGACTAGTCCAGTGTAACAAGCAGAGCCCCACACTCAAGACTTCTGGCACTTATTCTGACTAATGTACACGACCTTCAAGAGGGACTCCTGCATAACACTGTTTGCAGGCGATGCTAAGCTCATGATGATACTGATAAACTTTATTTCAATAAAGTATGGTACACAACTGATATAGGATTAAGTAGCACGAATGACATACGTTATAGAAAGCCCCGGGTTAAGCACAGCATATTGAGCAGCAATTATTTAATTAGGTTAATGAGCATGCGAATAACTGCAAGATTTGAAGAAGGTGGAACAATAGTCGAATATGATATTACTTGAGTTCAACTTCAATAAGTGTAAAGTAATGATGATGGGAACCTGGTTAAGACCTCTATCTCCAGA
>WNWK01003876.1:95000-153702 GCA_009830355.1 Cherax destructor
ATTTCTTCAGTCATGGAGTGGTCGGGAAGTGGAGTAGCTTGGGAAGCGATGTAGTGGAGGCAGGTTCCATACATAGCTTTAAGGAGAGGTATGATAAAGCTCATGGAGTAGTGAGCGTGACTCAGTAGCGGCCTGTGAAGAGGCGGGGCCAGGAGCTATGACTCGACCCCTGCAACCACAACTAGGTGAGTACAACTAGGTGAGTACACACACACACACACTCGCATACATACACACACACAAAGACAGCGAAGAGGCGGGGCTAGGAGCTGAGTATCGACCCCTGCAACCACAATTAGGTGAGTACACACACACACACACACACACACACACACACACACACACACACACAAGCTTCGAAAACAACGTTAAAGATCAAAGTTAACCAGGAGGAACAAGACAGTATCTTCTGTGTTCATCCTGTAATCCAGTGTCCGCCACGCAGCTTCTGATCCAAGATATGGATTCATTATTGTTGAGACAAGCTTAGACATGTTTTTCTAGTGAGTTTAAGAGGTACTGGGGTATAAAGAGAGCGGGTAAATGGCGGCAGACAGTGATTTGGAGAAAAGAAACGGGTGTAGAGGGGCAGAAGAGAGAGTATAGGGATGGAGAGGGGGGGTGATGAGGTGGAGAGGGTCGGAGTGGGGTGGAGAACAGAATGTGAATGGGTAAGTGTGAGGTAGGGACTAGGGGAGTGTAAAGACTGACATTTAAATAGGAAGAGGAGGGAAAAACTAGGAAGAGGAGAGGAAGGAGAAAGAATTTTAAGGAATGTAAAGCATTCACGAGGCCAATAATTAATTTATATACCTGAATCATTACGTAACTTACACCAATATATATATATATATATATATATATATATATATATATATATATATATATATATATATATATATATATATATATATATATATATATAATATTCATTTATGTTAATGTAAAATTAATGATTTTGTACCAAAAGAACCTTAGAAAACTTACCTAACCTTATTATAACAAGCTCAATTTAATTTAGCCTAATCCAACTAAATGTATTTTAGATAAGTTTACAATAATTTAATAATAAACAAACACAATGAAATATATATTTTTCTCGTTAGGTTCAGAATGATCTTTGCGAAATTACTGCATACACAAATTTCCGCTTGCCTTATTCGGCAAGAAGAGCGTTGTTATTTAAGCCAAAATAGCAGCTTTTCCTATTCAGTACGACATATATATAGCAATAAATCGCTTAACTATCTGGCTTGGAGAATATACATAATTAATAATAAAAAAATATGTATACAAATTCCATCGCAAGTTTTATTAAAAGCATTATATAAAAATTAAGAGAATTCCTTAACGAGATTCGTAAATTCAGTGAAAATTCGTAACAAATTTCGGTAATAGCATTGTGATAAGTACAGCGTAATTAGCGAGGGCTCTCATGTGTGTGTTAATGGTTAAAGTCATTAAGTAGAGGCTCTCTATGCTTACCATCTTAAGCCATTAATTGACACACATGGAAGCTCCTGGGAATTATTATGTATTTTGTACCGGATTTCATAACCATGTTATAGTCTCCGCTCATTTTCGTTTTCTAAATGAATATTTTTTTCGAGTTATGTATTTCTATGCACATTTTGCATTATGATTAATGTAGTATTTTTTGTTCTATCAGACCTGATGATGCGAATTGTAATTTCCTCGAATGGTCCTGACAACTGATTTCTCAAGAAATTATTAATGTCTGTAAGCGAAGCTTACACTGACGCCTGGGTACCTGAAGGATGCCCCCGGAAAGGGGTCAACATCCCACCCCCCTCCACGGCAGGTCCCAGACCAGACCGGGATTACGTGAGGACTGTCATTCCAGCCTGGTCCCGAACCATCTTTACAAGCTGTTACAGTACCCTGTTTTGTATTATTCTATCTTCTTAGATGACCAGAAGCTGCGTCAGCTACGACAACTTAAAGCTGAGTATATAGTTTATAAATAAGTGACACTAACCCTAGAGGGGCTTTAGCTTTACTGTAGAAACTTAGATGGCAGATAATGACGACCTGGAAGGTAGAAGGAAACTTGGTGCACAGTACACCGTTATCACAGACGAAGTTTCGCTCTAAGAAGAACTTTTTCATGACTGTAAAAGCTCTGCACAAAGAGAAACGTTTCTCAGTTATAGGCCTTTACACATAAGACAAACACACACACACACACAAAAAAAATACAGTATGTATGTATGTCGAGTTATGTATGTATATATATATATATATATATATATATATATATATATATATATATATATATATATATATATATATAGTGTGTGTGTGTGTGTGTGTGTTTTGTGTGTAAAGATCTAGTGATGAGAAGAGTAATCATACCTCTCTTCTAATCCCTCTATTCCTTCCCTTCCATTATCTCTCTTCTTTCTCCTTTCTCCTTTTCCTTCTTTCTCCCCCTCCTCCGTCCCCTCCCTTATCCTCTACCCTCGCCACTCTTCTTTTCCTCCTCCTCAAAGCAAAAGAAACAAAGACAAACAAATCAGAAAAATCTCATAAAACAAGTCTTTTTGTGTGTGTGCGCTCTACGCCTCTCTTTTTTCTTATCGAAAGAGAACAGAGACAAGCTGGCAGAAGTTGAGTCGTTAAGGACAACAAATTGCTTGAGAACCATGAGAAACAAGACGAGTGTGCGTGACAAACAGCTCGGCTACCACGGACAGACAGCACGGCTACCACGGACAGACAGCACGGCTACCACGGACAAACAGCTCGGCTACCACGGACAGACAGCACGGCTACCACGGACAGACAGCACGGCTACCACGGACAAACAGCTCGGCTACCACGGACAGACAGCGCGGCTACCACGGACAGACAGCGCGGCTACCACGGACAGACAGCGCGGCTACCACGGACAGACAGCGCGGCTACCACGGACAGACAGCGCGGCTACCACGGACAGACAGCACGGCTACCACGGACAGACAGCACGGCTACCACGGACAGACAGCGCGGCTACCGGTCAGCGCGGCTACCGGTCAGCGTGGCTACCACGGGCAGTAGCAGATTCCACAACTGTCCTTACAGCACCACGAACAACAGCAGCAGCATCATTGTCAGTAACAAGTACAGCTGCAGCAGCAGCAGCTGCCCTCATAGCACCACGAATAACAGCAACAGCACCGTCAGCTGTATTTACAGCACCACGAACACCAGCAGTAGCAGCTGGAGCAGCTGCCACTAAGGAACCGTGCCTCGTACAAATGTCCCGGACGTCCCGAAGTATTGACACACCGCAGGTGCACACGACCAGCAAGCAAAATATTCTACAGCCTCTCCCACAAAAATAAATTGACAACCCCGGCCACCCACCCCAAGAGGTAATTCTCTCATACCCTCAGAGTGAGGGCCAAAATCAGGTCCATCCAGACACCAGTAGGAGAGAAAAATGCTGGGCGAGCAAGCCTCCTACTGGACGTAGCAGATTTGGGAAATGGCCACGAAATGGTGGTCTTCATGCACCTCCCAGGAAGAATGCTGTGAGATTTAGTCTTCATGCACCTTCAAGGAAGAATGCAGTGGAGCATGATGGACTTCAAGTACCTTCCAGGAAGAATGCAGTGAAGCATGATGGTCTTCAAGCACCTTCCAGGAAGAATGCAGTGAAGCATGGTCTTTAAGTACCTTCCAGGAAGAATGCAGCTAAGCATGGTGGTCTTCAAGCACCTTAGAGGAAGAACGCAGCGCAGCATCGGAAGATCACACTTTTTAAAGTTTCAAGTCAGTTCCATGAACTGAACGGGAACTCAGGTGTTTAGTAAAACTTCAAACTTTGTAATAGACTGTCAAGGAGTTTTTTTTTTTTTTGTCTGGGAGTAGACATGACTTTTTTTTAAACCGATCAATTTTACAGGCTAAGAGCTGTTATTCTAACTCATCTCATTTCAAATCCCAGGTCTCTCTAGGGTATGCTACTCTACCCCTCAGGTATCTATTTACAGCTGGGTGAACAGAGGCCGCAGGTGAAATGAAGCATAAACAACTTTTCCACCCGTGCCAGGATCGAATCACGGACTTTCAGAGTGTAGGTTAGGTGCGCTACCAACTGAGCCTCGGGACACCCTTTTTCCACAACTGGAGATTACGACCGTTCATTTCGTTGATATCAAGACTAATAATTAGCAAGACGGTATACGGTTAATGGTATTTTATTGAGAAAATGTTTCGTCCACCAGAATTGATGAATTCCCTGAGGGTCGAAACGTTTTCTCAAACTGTCATAAACCTCATACTGTATTATTAACATACTTGTCATGCATATCAATGGCATAATATACCATTGATATACAAGACTCAGCGTCTCCATGTGAAATTAAAATACTTTACAAGTGTGTTGAACGTAGTGAGTACCTCGACCTCAAGTGTGTTGAACGTAGTGAGTACCTCGTCCTCAAGTGTGTTGAACGTAGTGAGTACCTCGTCCTCAAGTATGTTGAACGTAGTGAGTACCTCGTCCTCAAGTGAAAAGGAAACTCGACCAGAAAATCGGTAAATGGAAGGTGACCGAGACGAAATACGACACGCTCGTTGTGAAGTCATCTACGTGGGTCAAAGGGCGACGCAAATCGAGCGTATGAAGTCTTCTCAGTGGTAAACACATTATCCCTCACCAGCGGTTCATGGTAAATGATCATCAAAAAGCTACTTAGGAATTTTCTAGTTTGACCGTAAAACTCGATAGTTCCGGTGCTACACACCAGATAAACACTTTTATTTTGAGTTGCATTGGGGAAGGAGGGGAAGACTTGACGGGGGGGAGGAGGATCATGCCAGTCAAGTTGCACTCCCATTCTCAGTGCTTATTAAAACTTTACCAAGGGAAGGAGAACTAGATTGGGCACTCGGGCACTGCAGAAGTCTTAAAAGACTCGTCAGGCTTTTAGGATCCAGGCTGAGAAAGCTTACTCGGCTAGGTAGTAGCACCTCAGCTGAGCCACCCCGGGAGGTCGCAGACACGGCGGCGCAGACACTGCCTCAGGTGATAGTGAAGTGCCGGCAGTGGCCCCATTTCACCGGGCAGGTGACGACAACCAGTACAGTGAGACAGAAGTACCGACAGTAATCTGCACCAACGAAAAAAAAGTGCCGACAATTGCCGATTCTTGGGGTGATTCCAGAGATCTAAGAAGTCTCTGAAAGCTAGAGTTAAGAATAGTTGACAAACTTGCAGCTATTAATTTTTGCTGGTAAGACCTCTTTCTATAATAGCTCTTATCTATTCCAAGCTATTCTGGTGTGTACTACTCTTATAACTATATACACACTACAACTCTTGTTACTACTACTACTACTACTACTATTATTAATTTTACTACTGCTGGTACT
Source organism: Cherax destructor (assembly GCA_009830355.1). Classification (NCBI taxonomy): domain Eukaryota; kingdom Metazoa; phylum Arthropoda; class Malacostraca; order Decapoda; family Parastacidae; genus Cherax; species Cherax destructor. The sequence continues at coordinate 100,383 of WNWK01003876.1, forward strand.
ACAACAACTCTTTCTTTTACTACTAATACCACAACCACTGTTACTGTTTTTGTTGCTCAGTTGTGACCTTGATAATTGTCCTGGAGGGACCGATTTGTTGTCTGGAGTTTCTTCTCTAATTGTGGAATTTTTTTTTTTTTTTGCAATTTGTTCCGGCCACTTTATTATGACTTTTTATTATTTTATGCATCACTTTATTTTTATGAATAGTGAAGGTTTGACAGCAGTGACGGGTGAAGAGACAGAGTCGACAATACAGGACCAGACGAAGACTGTAGAGAGGTTAGGTTAGGTAAGTTTTGTCAGGAAACAGGACAAGTGTTTCCTGACCCGGGTCTTTAGTCATATGATGACCCGCAACTGGGGCTTTCGGTCATCTGACCGAGGCTGGCTTACCCGTTCATCCCTTTAAAAATTAGGGTTATTTTACTTTTGTGCGCGTATGTGTAGTGTAGAGAGTGAGTCCCTTGAGTGTTCCCCAGGGTGGAGAAACTGAGCGAGTGTCTTGCTTTTGGCCTTGGCAAATTCCATACTTGTCGAGGCCGAGTGGGTAAACCAGTGTCTCAGATCTGTCGTTCTGTTGCTCCCGGGAGGACGCACGATGGTCGTCACGACGGCCAAGACGACGTACAGAACCAGGGCAATTTGTGCCCCTCGTGTGCACTTTGGCCACCACGGGGTGTTGTGCACGCCCCCACACCCAAAATACACACATACACACACATAATGAGTAGGCTAGCATTCCCATTATATAGATCTCGTATAGTCAAATGTCGGGTGTTGATGATGCGGGTAGCGAAGCACCGCATTCGTTGTTGTTTGTTGTTGTATGTTCGCCGGTACATCCGGCCCGGGTCTTCTCCAAATGGTGACCCGGCATTGGCCCCCTGGGTAGAGGGTGTCGGTCATCATCTTCTTTCTTCTGTCTTCTTTCTTGGGGGCCCCCGGGTGGGGGTTGACTTCTTCTTTTCTCTTGCTGTGGCTCCCCATGGTGGGGAGTGTCTTCTGACGTCGCATCTTCATCAGCAGATCTTGGTACTTCAGACTCTTGTAGTCCCAGCAGACGTGTCTTGACATGGGTGGAAGCTAGAGCACCGCATTCGCTCTACTGGTCCATTATTTAGGTTCGAACTGCAGTTTGATTATGGACCGGAAGTTTCCCATGTAAGATAATGTGTGTCAAGTGTTTTTCTTCTAGCTTGAAGGCACTCTGGTTCTGTTCAACAGTATCAGTTGTGCCAACGAGCTCTGACTCCAGGCACCGTCTACTGTATCTGTCTTCTTTTTTAATAATAAGTTTAGCGTCATTTCACGGCATGTTTGACGTGATGAATGACGCATGAACTGTGTTGCAAGGCCTTCAAACGTACTGGTGTTCCCAAATTCTGGTGCCAAAGCTCCGTGACGTCTCTCCAATGTATTGTTTACAACAGCCTGCACGTGGGATGACGTACACACCAGCAATGGTAACAGTTCGTTCTGTGTGCCCAGATCTGGCAATGTCACAAATAGTTTTCGACCTGATTACGTCAGTACCGCCTCTCTTCAGTGCCTTCGTGAGTAGATCTATTGTGATGCCTGTTGGAAGCATAACGCACCTGGGTCACTCTTTTCTCTGGCAGTTGATAGTTTTCCGGACTCTCTGGCTGCTTTCAAGGATGAACTGTGAAAGATGTAGTGTGGACAACAAGACTCGCATGACACTTCCCTCTTCATATAATTCGGGTACTGTATAAAATACAGACCCAATGAAAAAACTCAAATGCATTATAATGCGATCCTTTATTGACAACGTTTCGCCCACACTGTGAACTTTATCAAGTCACAAAGCGATCAAATCTGTTTATGAATCGAGAAAACCCACCGCGTGGGCGAAACGTCGTCAGTGAATGTCCGCATTATGCTGCATTTGAGCCCTTATTTTCTCTTCGAAGATGATGGCTAATCGAGGTTCAAGCCTATCAACCACACAAAGGGTAATTAGGGTCGCGTACCACCTGTTCACAACCAGCCAAGAATACTTTAATACTTAACACAAGAATTAAAATAAACTCTCAGTTTACATACACTGAGATACACACCTCACACTGTGTATATCCTGTGTTGCTCAGACTGGCGCCTTGCATTCCCAACGTTGCGGTCCACTCACTAAGTTACTGAAGAGAAGCGGTACTAACGAAGCGCTGAAGAGAAGTGGTACTAACGTAACGCTGAAGAGAAGTGGTACCAACGTAACGCTGAAGAGAAGTGGTACTAACGTAACGCTGAAGAGAAGTGGTACTAACGTAACGCTGAAGAGAAGTGGTACTAACGTAACGCTGAAGAGAAGTGGTACTAACGTAACGCTGAAGAGAAGTGGTACTAACGTAGTGCTGAAGAAAAGCGGTACTAATGAAGCGCTGAAGAGAAGCGGTACTAACGAAGCGCTGAAGAAAAGCGGTACTAACGTAACGCTGAAGAGAAGCGGTACTAACGTAGTGCTGAAGAAAAGCGGTACTAACGAAGTGCTGAAGAGAAGCGGTACTAACGAAGTGCTGAAGAGAAGCGGTACTAACGTAGTGCTGAAGAAAAGCGGTACTAACGAAGTGCTGAAGAGAAGCGGTACTAACGAAGTGCTGAAGAGAAGCGGTACTAACGAAGCGCTGAAGAGAAGCAGTACTTCTACCTTCCATTATTATTTTTTCCTTATTCCCCCCCTTTCCATATATATCTCCCCTCCTCGTCTCCTTCACGTCCCCAACTCTTTTCCCCTCCACGTACCCCACTCACGTCTCTTCCCACTCTACGTTCCATTTTTCTCCTCCACACCCCTTCCCTCCACACTCCCTCCCCTTCCGAATCACCCCTCACCCCTTAACACCCCCTCCCCTCCACACCCCTCTCGTCAATGCCCGTCTCCCCTCGACACCCCTCCTCCCCTTCCCTCTTTCCCCTTCCACGTCCCCTACGTTTCTTCCCCTCCACGTCCCCCTCTTCCCCTCCTCCCCACTAACCCCCCCTCCCCCACACCATCGATTTCATGAACTTTTAAAGAGGAGAGATTTACTGCAGCCAGGTGAGTGTAAATAAGATGTACACACCCTCAATAAAGGTGATGAATCACGACCTTGTGACCTCCTGGCGTAGAGGCGAGTTTACCCTCTCGCTGCTGCCTCATTTATATTCTTATTGACCCTTCAAGATTTTTCAATAACAGTGTTTTAATATTCTATAGATTTTTTTGGGAGGCTGTTTTTTTCTGTTTTATTTTATAATATTGAGACTGAGAAAATTATTTTTTTTTGTTTAAGCATTAATGTGAATGTTTGAGGTTGTTGCTTGTTGTTGTTTGTTGAAATTGTTTGTTGAGATTGTTGTTTGTTGTTTGGTTTTGTTTGTTGTAGTTTATTTGGTTTTGTTTGTTGTAGTTTATTTGGTTTTGTTTGTTGTAGTTTATTTGGTTTTGTTTGTTGTTGTTTGTTGTTGTTTGCTGTTGTTTGGTTTTGTTGTTGGGTGTTATTTGGTTTTCTTGTTTGGCGTTGTTTATTGTTGCTTGTTGCTGTTGTTTGTTTGTTGTTCGTTATTGGCTGCCACTTGTTGTTGTTTGATTTTTTTTGTTATTGGTTGTTGTTCTTGTTTGTTTTCGTTGTTGTTTGCTATTAGTTCTTTGTTGTTATTGTTTGCTATTGGTTGTTATTTGTCTTGTTTATTATTGGTTGTTATTTGTTGTTGTCAGTGTTCATTTGTTGTTTGTTTTTGTTATTGTTGTTGTTTGTTGATTTTTTCTTTTAATTTAAGTGTGTGTGTGTACTCACCTATTTGTGGTTGCAGAGGTCGATTCATAGCTCTTGGCCCTGTGTGTGTGGGGGAGACGCACAATAGTAAGGCGTAGTGTTAATGTGGGTATTTTTAAACACATGTATATTAATATTTTTAAAAAGTATCGGCTGGATTTTTACCGATGCAGTAAAAATGGACGATACTCGCCGATATCTAATTATAATTATTATTATCACTGAAATTCCATTTGTTACTATTTACTTTACTTATTGTTCCCCATAAAGCAATGCCATTCATGTGTCACACTTACTTATTTGTCATACCCCCCATTAATGTTATGCCACTCAGTATGTCATGCCGCCCATTAGTATTTAATGCCCCAGTTAAAAATTCATGCACCATTAATGAGTCATGCCACTCATTAATACGCCAGGCTCCCATTTATATGACATGCCCTATTATGTCATGCTCCCCATTAATGTTATTGCTCCAAAGCTATCATGATACCCATTAAGCTATTCCTATCTTGCCACCCATTTATCTATCGTATCATCTATTAAGCTACCTTGCCATCCATGCAACTATCCTGCCATCCATTAATCTATTCTGGCACTCATTAATCTATCCTCTCTCTCTCTCTATGTTAACTAATCTTCCTAATCCAACTTCCCCCCCCACAATAATTATCTTGTTAACCCATTGAAATCATGGGGAGTGACGGATGGGTGGGGAGTGACGGATGGGTGGGGAGTGACGGATGGATGGGGAGTGACGGATGGGTGGGGAGTGACGGATGGGTGGGTAGTGACGGATGGATGGGAGAATGAAGGATGGGAAGCGGAGTGTTGGTTGGGAGGAGGGAGTTAGGAATGGGAGAGGGAGTGTTGGATGGGAAGGGCTGAGAATAATGAGGATGGGTATAGAAGGAAAAGATTCTAAATGGGGAAAATAATGAGGGAGGGAGGGAGGGAAGAAGAGAGAGAGGGAGAGAAGGAGGAAAGTATTTAAAGATGGAAGAAGGCATAAAAAGAAGGAGGTAGGGAGGGAGGGAAGGGTAGGGAGAGGAAGAAGGGAGAAAGGGAAGAAGAGAAAAAGGGAATGAGGGCAGAAGGGAGGGAGGAAGGGAAGAAGGGAGAGAGGGAGGAAAGAAGGGAGGGAAGGAGGGAGAGAAGAAGGGAGGGAGGGAGGGGGGAGGGAGAGGAGGAGTGACAAGGGAAACAGGAAGTGGACAAATAGGAAAAATATTATTGAGAATAAGAGTAACAAGAAGAAGGGAAGGAGAAGGGGAGGGGGAAAGGATAGGAGGGGGAGAATAGAGGGGAGGGAGGGGAGCGGGAGAGAAAAGAGAGAGGAAGAGAAAGAGGGAGAGTGACAGTGATCGCCATGATAGCAAGTGTGTGTGAGTGCCGTCACCTCCCCCTCCCCTCCCCCTACCCCTCCCCCACTCCTTCCCACACTCCCTTCCCCTTCCCTCCGTCCCTCCCACCATTTACCTTCCTCCCTCCCACAACAATTTCTCTCTTCCTTCCCTTCCTCCTTGCCACTTACCCTCCATCTCCTCACCTCCTTCCTCCGTCTCGTCTATTCCCTTTTTCTCTCCCTTTTTCCCTCCCCTCTTCACTCTTCTCTCCCTTACTCCATCCCACCCATTATCCTACCTCCCTACAATCATACCTTCCTCCATCCCTCATATTAACCCTCCTTTCCTCCCTCCTTTCATCCCTCCCACTATCCCACAGTTCATCCCTCCCACCCACCCTCCTTCATTCCCTCCCTCCATCCCTCCCACCAATACAGAACCACTCCCACCCACCACCTTGCCCCGCCCACCACCGTGACGTCACGAGCCTCTCAGCCAATCAGAGAGCAGCAAGACGCCGGCCGCAGCATCTCAGAATTGTCTGAGCTTCTTCATGAGAGGCAGCTGCCACTTACCCTCCAAAACCCCAACTATCCGCCCATTTCACACCCATGGCAATCCACCCAGCGCCCCAAAAATCACATCGCCTCCAGAATATGCAATTACCTAAGCGATGATGCAGCGACACGAGACGGGAGATGCCCGCAGGAGTGGGAAATGAGGTCTGAAGATGAAATAAGCGCTGGGAGGTGGGCTCGTTCAGAGGGAGTGCAGCATTTCACAAGTTCATTATGAACGCGGCCAAGAAATACTGTGGCTGGCGGCGGGGCTGAGGCTTTGCATGTTGACTGTGGCAATAATTATAACACTCGGCTCTCTCTTTTTTATGGTGTGCATATCTCTCTCTCTCTTTCTCTCTCTAATCTCTCTTCCTTTCTCTTTATTCTTTTTCCGTTTCACTTTGCTCTTTCGCCCCCCACTCTATCTCTCTCTTTCTCTCTTCACTCTAACTCTCTAACTCTCTAATCTCTCTTCTCTGATTTTTCTCTATCATTAACTTTACTCTCTCTCCCTCTTTGCTCCTCCTCCATCTTTACTCTCTCTCCCTCTTTACTCTTTCTCTCTCTGTGCTCCCCCTCCCTCTTTACTCTCTCTCCCTCTTTGTTTCCCCTCCCTCTTTACTCTCTCTTTGCTCCCCCTCACACAACCGTCCGAGTGTCTCTCGACAAGTGCCTTTGGCAACCGGTAACTACCGATGACTATAGGAAGTTAAGCTGGCCCAAGAGATCGAGCGCAACCTCTACCACCCCCCTTGAGCCCAAGAAATGGAGGTTCATCCTCTCGCAAGACCAGGAGCTGGAGCTCGCCCTCCCGCTGAACCCAGGAGATGTGCTTTTTCTTTTTCTTCCATTCCCCCTCCCATCTTCCCCCCCCCCCAATCTTGCTCCCCAAATTCTTTTCACCCCCTTTCATTCCCCTTGCTCGTCCCACTATTCTCTCTCACTTTTCCCTCTCCCCCTCCCACTCTCCCTCGCCCACACCTCTCACTTTCCCCAGATTTTTTTGCACATTCCAACGCTATTTATGTACCCATACTTACACTTACACTAAAATACTCACGTACACCAACAGTGTATACATCACCATGTACCCCAACACCATATACCCCAACACCATGTACACCAACACCATGTACCCCAACATCATGTACCCTGACACCATGTACACCAACACCATGTACACCAACACTATGTACTCCAACACCATGTACTCCAACACCATGTACTCCAACACCATGTACACCAACACCATGTACATCACCACCATGTACATCACCACCATGTACACCAAAACCATGTACCGCAACACCATGTACCCCAACACCATGTACCCCAACACCATGTACTCCAACACCATGTACTCCAACACCATGTACCCCAACACCATGTACCCCAACACCATGTATCCCAACACCATGTATCCCAACACCATGTACCCCAACACCATGTACCCCAACACCATGTACCCCAACACCATGTACCCCAACACCATGTACCCCAACACCATGTACCCAACACCATGTACACCAACATCATTTTCTTATTCCCTGTTGTATGGATCATGATAGCTTATAGCTATATATATTTAGGTGAGGCAGGTAGAGCATTTAGACGAGCATTGATCAAGACATTAAATGAAGAACTCCTCCCTGTGGTGTACCTAAGGACATTTCTTTAGACTCGCTTCAAAAACTTTGGTAGAGAATAGTAGATACTTTACTTGACAGATAACCTATTACCCAACCGATAATGTTACAACCAGTATCCATTTTGTCTGGTTCATGTAGGATAACAGTTCTGTTTGCGATATTAAATGCAAATTTCATATCAGGAAATGTAGTGAACTATGATCTTGTTTTCTGTTCATAAGACTTTTTAATGCAGCTTAGGTTTTCTTTAGTAAGTTTGGGTTTCTACAGTAACGTTAGTATTGACTAATACTTCCAGCTACACGTGTTAGTATTGACTAATACTTCCAGCTACACGTGTTAGTATTGACTAATACTTCCAGCTACACGTGTTAGTTGCGTGGTTGTGGGTCAGTTTAGTATCCATGATGGAGTTTCCCTATATTTGAAGATGAAGAATTGTTTCCTCTGTATTCCCTTGATCTGTGCCCAGATTCTCAGTGTTAGGGACTACATCAACGTTATAATTCTGTGTGACACTGAGCTTGTAACTCTTATTCCAGTAAGCCACGTAGTTAATGCTGTTAGCTCTATCATGTGAGTTAAGATCAAATTTTATCCTTATGCACATAGCTCCTTGACCACTGGAAATATGATCAAGCTTGACAGTTGCAAGTCTTGGAAAGTGATCATATAAGAGCATCAACTATAACATACTATATAAGTATGCTCATGCTATATAAGTATGTTCATGTTATATGAGTATGCTCAATAATGCCCACTCTTCTAGCATTTTTATGTTCATTTTAGAATTTAACTAATTTAATTCCATTTATGCATGCTTATGTCTGGTATTAAAGTTTCAAAGAATAATGATAGGTTCATTATTCATGTGGTCAGGTGAAGAATCCGGTTGAAATTGATTTTGTTGGATCATAAATATTAATGATGTTAATGGAGAAGTTGATGTCATATACTTTAACACCAAGATATTGCATGTTTGCTCAGCTTTGCAAGGCTGGGGTTGGATGAGCTAAAGCTCTTGGTTACATAAATCACACAACAGTTAGTTGATCTCTTATTATACGATGCATATCCATGCAACTTCGGGGAAGGTTCTCCATCTCGTTGTCTACATTCATGCAAGAAAACAACATAAATATCCTTGGAATATCGTAAGTTATACCATCCTCTCCAGGGAATGTTGGCCGACCTTTATTTAAAGAAAGATACAGTCACTTCAATTAATATTTTGGCTCATGATGCGAATCAGTTTTGATCTTTTTTCAGTAGTACTTTTCTTGTTTGTTCTAATATTAGACGAGAGCTTTTCATGCCTGGATGTTTTGATCCAGTTATCCATCTGGTCATTAGCTTTCCCAACCGCTTCCTGGTGGAGGCAATGTATCACGAGGATTTTTTTTTAACCTGGCTGTTACAGCCTTAATCACATCCCGGCACTACATCAGCACAGCCCTTGGCCAAGTGCGCAGACAAAATGCCTCGGCGTCACTATTCTAATTGCTTTTGTTTCAATAAAGTGTTCGACTTATGGGGTTCATGTATGTAGTCAGAGGCATTATTCTCACACTATCAGCTCAAGATCATCAGTTTTACTTTATGAAAGATTGATATTGGTTTAAGAAGATTAGGCGTCTCCGGTACTTTGCCACAGAGAAGTACTCTCGGGTAGGTACTGTCTCCAGTACCTGCCAGGTCAGTAGGTTCTACAGCCGCACTGGCATTCTTCCTTGGTGCTGCTGGCGTGGATGACTCACCATCCACACTACGTAACTCGTGTGTGTTTAGCTCATCCACAGCCTGTGGTGTGGTCACAGGTGTGGTGTGGTCACAGGTGTGGTGTGGTCACAGGTGTGGCAGTGGGAGGCTGACCGGCCACACCCTCGGTTATCGTTAACAAACTCTTGGCTTGTTTAGACAAAGGGTTATTTGGGTCACTTTTACAGTTCTTGTGCCAAACTTTTTCTCCAGTTGACCCACAGTTAATACGTGTGGGTGTAGTGTGTGGAGGTGGGGAAAGTGTGTGGGGAAGTGTAGTGTGTGAAGGAGGTGTAGTGTGTGGGGGAGGTGTAGTGTGTGGGGGAGGTGTAGTGTGTGAGGGGTGGAGGTGTGGAAATGGTGGGGAGGTATGCGTGGAGGTATGTGTGGGGAGGTATAGGTGGGGAGGTATAGGTGGGGGATGCGTGAGGTAAAGTGTGGGGAGGTATAGGTGGGGAGGTATAGTGTGGGGAGGTATAGTGTGGGGAGGTAAGTGTGGGGGATGTGGGAGTGTGGGGGATGTACAGTGTGGGGAGGTATAGTGTGGGGAGGTATAGTGTGGGGAGGTTTAATGTGGGGAGGTATAGTGTGGGGGTGGTGTAGTGTGGGGAGGTATAGTGTGGGGAGGTGTAGTGGGAAATATAGTGAGGGAGGTATAGTATTGGAGAGGTATGAGGTATAGTGTGGAGGCATAGTGTGGGAGAGATATAGTGTGGGGGAGGTATAGTGTGGAGGAGGTATAGTGTGGGGAGGTATAATGTGGGGAGGTATAGTGTGGGGGAGGTATAGTGTGGGGGAGGTATAGTATGGGGGAAGGCGTAGTGTAGGAGAAGGTATAGTGTGAAGGAGGAGGTGTAGTGTGGGGGAGGTATAGTGTGGGGAAGTGTAGTGTGGGGAGGTATAGTGTGGGGAGGTATAGTGGGGGAGAGGTATAGTGGGGGAGAGGTACAGTGTGTGGAAGTATAGTGTGGGGGAGGTATAGTGTGGGGAGGTATAGTGTGGGGAGGTATAGTGGGGAGTAATAAGTCAAGAATTACCTCTTCTTGGGATGATACAAAGGTCATGTCTGGACCAAGAAGTTGGACAAGAAACTTTGTCCTCTTAAGTATTTTCCTTTGTTTTTAACTTTTAGAAAAGTTGGTAAGAGAAGAAAATAATCCCACCAAAAACCGAATAACAGCAAATAAACAAAATTCGTAATGTCAAAATCTACGTAACTACCGTATTCGTAGAAACGTAACCCCTTTAATGGGAGTGCCTTGTTGTCGGTAAAGGTCTCATGATCCGAGGAATTGGAGCTACTTTTCATTTCTTTGGATCAATCTTGATTACCGTCCATTCCTCGCAGTGTGACTCCTACGGTTTTAGTGCTTCCCTATGAAGTTAATGCAGGTTTATTTTTTCTATAAATAATTGTTTATGTAGATATCATCGTTGAAATACAGAAACACGTAAAAAATAAAAGAAACAGAAGCAGCAGTAGTAACAGTAGCAACAGTAACACCAATAGTAGTAGCAGCAACAGTAGCAACAGTAACACCAACAGTAGTAGCAGCAACAGTAGCAACAGTAACACCAACAGTAGCAGCAGCAACAGTAGCAGCAGTAACACCAACAGTAGCAGCAGCAACAGTAGCAACAGTAACACCAACAGTAGCAGCAGCAACAGTAGCAACAGTAACACCAACAGTAGCAGCAGCAACAGTAGCAGTAGTAACACCAACAGTAGCAGCAACAGTAGCAACAGTAACACCAACAGTAGCAGCAGCAACAGTAGCAGTAGTAACACCAACAGTCAGCAGCAACAGTAGCAACAGTAACACCAACAGTAGCAGCAGCAACAGTAGCAGCAGTAACACCAACGTAGCAGCAACAGTAGCAGCAGTCACAACAGTAGCAGCAGTAACACCAACAGTAGCAGCAGCAACAGTAGCAGCAGTAACACCAACAGTAGCAGCAGCAACAGTAGCACAGTAACACCAACGAGTAGCAGCAGCAACAGTAGCGCAGCAACAGTAACACCAACAGTAGCAGCAGCAACAGTAGCAACAGTAACACCAACAGTAGCAGCGTAGCACGTCCAACAGTCAGGCCAGACAGTAACACCAACAGTAGCAGCAGCAACAGTAGCAGCAGTAACACCAACAGTAGCAGCAGCAACAGTAGCAGCAGTAACACCAACAGTAGCAGCAGCAACAGTAGCCAGACAGTATCAGCAGTAACACCAACAGTAGCAGCAGCAGAGTAGGGAGAGTAACAGTAGCAGCAGCAACGTAGCAACAGTAACACCAACAGTAGCAGAGCAACATAGCAACAGTAACACCAACAGTAGCACATGTGTATATGTTAGGTAGTAGGTTACATGTGTCAGTACACCTACTCAGAGATATGCATCTCTCGGGTGTATATACTGGTCATCGAGATATGTGTATCTTTCTCGGGTGTATATAATGGTCATCGAGATATGTGTATTTTTCTCGGGTGTATATACTGGTCATCGAGATATGTGTATCTTTCTCGGGTGTATATACTGGTCATCGAGATATGTGTATCTTTCTCGGGTGTATATACTGGTCATCAAGATATGTGTATCTTTCTCGGGTGTATATACTGAATTCCTCGCAGGTAATATACAAATCAATCCTGACCAATTAAATAAACGTACGTGTGTGTGTGTGTGTGTGTAATTCAATATACTTTGTGGCCTCAGTAATGAATTATAAGAGTGTGTTCTCTGTATTACTGCTGAGTCTTAGATACTCTGTTAGGGTGTGTTGTTTACTGTTGTTGTTGTTGTCGTTCTCGATCTTTTTTTTTATCCTTTTGTTGTTGTTGTTATTATTATTGTTCTCGTTCTCTTTGTTATCCTTGTTTTGTTTGTTCTTCTTTTTGTTGTGGTTGTTGTTGTTCTCGTTGTTTTTGTTTTCCTTGTTTTGTTGTGGTTGTTGCTATTCTTTCTTCTTCTTCCTCCTCTTCTTCTTCTGATTATTATTTTATATTTTTATTATTCATAGTACAGGATATATATATATATATATATATATATATATATATATATATATATATATATATATATATATATATATATACTGAGAGGTGTACGTCTCTCAGTGTATATACACAGAGTTAACTTTAAATCCAGTATTTTGTCTGGTGGTGAATGTGTTAACCCTCTTGTCGTCGATAGGCTTTAAACTCCCATTAACGATCCAATACTATCTTTGTGGTGGGGAGGAGGGGGGGGTCATACAGCTTGGGGAGTTGATGAGAGTCAATTAGGCATGAGCCTAATTGACTCTTCAGTTCCTTGGCACTAAGACCCCTTCACCAGCATGAAGGCACCCTTCCCTTTCCCCTTCCTCCGGCCTTGAAGAGCATCATTCTTTAGAGCAAGACTGTGTAACCTATGACACCCACAGAATACTCAGTGACCTGCACAAGAACCCTCTCCTGGACCACTGTAGGTTCAGCCTGCGGGATAGCTTAATGTGTCTATGTATTTTAGGATTTTGGTCTCTTTGGTCCTTCTGGAATAATCTGAATTAGATTTGGTCAGTGTATGTCCCAATTTACCATTTTTATTGTAGCAAATTTGATGACTTACGAAGATGATGACTTACGAAGATGATGACTTACGAAGATGATGACTTACGAAGATGATGACTTACGAAGATGATGACTTACGAATATGATGACTTACGAATATGATGACTTACGAATATGATGACTTACGAATATGATGACTTACGAATATGATGACTTACGAATATGATGACTTACGAATATGATGACTTACGAATATGATGACTTACGAATATGATGACTTACGAATATGATGACTTACGAATATGATGACTTACGAATATGATGACTTACGAATATGATGACTTACGAATATGATGACTTACGAATATGATGACTTACGAATATGATGACTTACGAATATGATGACTTACGAAGATGATGACTTACGAAGATGATGACTTACGAAGATGATGACTTACGAAGATGATGACTTACGAAGATGATGACTTACGAATATGGTGACTTACGAATATGATGACTTACGAATATGATGACTTACGAATATGATGACTTACGAATATGATGACTTACGAATATCGATTCCTTTCGAATATGATGATTCCAAACTATGAGACACAAAGCCTGGACTTGCAATACGAATACTGGATGATATCACGAATATGATGACTTACGAATATGATGACTAACGAATATGATGACTTACGAAGATGATGACTTACGAAGATGATGACTTACGAAGATGATGACTTACGAAGATGATGACTTACGAAGATGATGACTTACGAATATGGTGACTTACGAATATGGTGACTTACGAATATGATGACTTACGAATATGATGACTTACGAATATGATGACTTACGAATATGATGACTTACGAATGCCTCTTCTGATTCCTTTCAGTGCACACACTACTGTTGCAAACTCGCGCACTGAGACACAAAGGCCTGGGATCTTGCAATACAGAGATACCTTTGTTGGTAGTGTATATCACTATTGTAAAGAACAGCATCAGTAATATATAAATGCGTTTGTTTGGAGTACCCCCGAACTAGGCTCAACTTGGAGTGCTCGGCCTCTCTCTCTCTCTCTCTCTTCTCTCTCTCTCTTCTCTCTCTCTCTCTCTCTCTCTCTCTCTCTCTCTTTAATGAAGTGATGTTCAGGCTTATATCAAGCATTCCCACGCGAGATGATGAGGCTGTCATCTGCTATGCAGATTATATTTGCATTTTTACCAACACTTCCAACAGACTGCAAACTCTTCTCAACATCTTTACAGCAAGAAACATTGAATGTGGTGCTATTATATCCACAGATAACGCCAAATATTATGTTCAAATTTAAGTATAAATTCTCAGCCACCCTTTCAAAAATAAATAAATATGTGTGTGTGTGTGTGTGTGTGTGTGTGTGTGTGTGTGTGTGTTGTAAGAGACAAAAGAACCTTAAAATAAATGTCGGAAGAAACATCGTTATCAACATAATATATATAAGAATGTTGTAAACAAACTCGTTAGAACTCTCATTGAACACAATATTCTATACCGAGTCATCTGTCACCGCGCTGAGTTAAAAAAAAAAAAAAAAGTAATTCGAAACAGTGCCTTGAAGATAATTCTTGGTTCTCCAATTTGCACTAATGTTCTTCATGTGAGGGAAGAACTAAAGTTCCCCACTGAGCACAAGTTCTGACATCTATAAATCTGTAATATTTATTGTCCAGAATGTAGTTCATAATCTTAAGGGTGAAAATATATTTCCCAAGAAAATAATGACTTTTTTAAAGAAAAGTAACAATTGTCCTCAGGAATTTAGGCAATCTTGACTCCTTTCTTGTGCTGATACACGTCGCGGGGAAACTCATTTAGCTCTTTGTAACTGTGCATTTATTACCTCTAATACAGGTTTGACAATAGACTTGATCGCTGTTTAATTACTTTATTTTAATAGCATGGGCCAGTAGGCCTCCTGCAGTGCTTCTATGTTCTGGTTCACTTGCTGAGTGGGTTCGTAGATGAACCTGCATTGCGTGGTCCAGTAGGTCTACTGCAATGATCTTTTGTTCTTGTGATTGAGCCTGAACATAGGTGAGTCACCTCGCCTAAGGAACTTTAAAATATGTGCTCTTCATTATTCTCCCTCACTCTGAAGACGTGTAAGCACACGAAAGTGTGCTTACAGACACACCAGTTAATTTTTCACGATGATTTTCTTCATATTTGCATTAAAGCACTTCAATGATTTCTTCCAATTCTACATATTTATTTACATGTCGTGCCGAATAGGTAAAACTTGCAATTTTGGCTTAAATAACAAAGCTCTTCTTGCCGAATAAGGCAAGCAAAAATTTGTGTATGCAATAATTTCGCATAAATCATTTTGAACCTAACGAAAAAATATATTTCATTGTGTTTGTATATTATTAAATTATTGTAAACTTATCTAAATTATATTTAGTTTGATTAGGCAAAATTAAATTGCACTTGTTATAATAAGGTTGGTTAAGTTTTCTAATGCTCTTTTGGTACAAAATTATTAATTTCTACATTAACATAAAAAAATATATCTTCAAACGTGTAAGAATTTTATTTTGAAAGGACTTAATTTTAAATGAGTTCTTGCTAATTGACTAGTTTTACCTATTCGTCACGACATTATATATATATATATATATATATATATATATATATATATATATATATATATATATATATATATATATATACAATCTTACAAAATCACGCACCCAGCAGAGCTAGGTGTTGTACCATGATCCGAGGACATTCTGAAGCACCCACACCATCGAATGTCCTCGGACCACGGTACAACATCTACCTCTGTTGGGTGGGTAATTTTGTACGATTGTATAGTCCCGTGAGTTAGAGCGTCATGGAATCACCATGAGGCGGGCTAAAACAACATGGGTTTGAATCCTCAGCTAGTCGCATTGTTATTGATTAAACACCATTTGTTCGTGGTTACAATTATATATATATATATATATATATATATATATTATATATATATATATATATATATATATATATAAACAAATACTTCAGAGAAATAAGGGAAATATAAACATTATATTTTAACCAGCGTGAAAGATTCAACTCCACAATAGTGACTGACCACTAGCGTGGTGCCACAAACACCTTCTGCTTCCACGTAAGTTTGGTACAAAGGTGTTCACAACTCCCTACGTAGCTCAAACCCATCAACACTCGTGTCCTGATAGGTCCTGATTGCCTTATTTCATCTTGTCCCACATATCATGCCAGCCATATCTGAGATATTTAGAAGGTTGAGAGAGAGAGAGAGAGAGAGAGAGAGAGAGAGAGAGAGAGAGAGAGAGAGAGAGAGAGAGAGAGAGAGAGAGAGAGAGAGAGAGAGAGACGAGGAAAGGGGAGGAGGAGGATGAAGAAACCAGGCACTTTTATGAAAAAATCAATTCTGAGGTCATAACATTTAAATAAGTAAAGCAAAACTTTCAACCTAAAATAATAATCCAATAAGGTCAGTCTGTCTGTCTGTCTGTCTGTCTCTTTCTCTCTCTCTCTCTCTCTCTCTCTCTCTCTCTCTCTCTCTCTCTCTCTCTCTCTCTCTCTCTCTCTCTCTCTCTCTCTCTCTCTTTCTCTCAATTACCTTAAAAGTTAAATGGTTGGAATGGGTTCCAAAAGATGGTAGATACAAGGATTCAAGGAAAAATAGTTTCCAGGAATGAGTTCCAAGGGACGGTAGATCTCAGGAATGGGATGCAAAAGACGGTAGATCCCAGGAATGGGATGCAAAGGACGGTAGATCCCAGGAATGGGATGCAAGGGACGGTAGATCTCAGGAATGGGATGCAAGGGACGGTAGATCTCAGGAATGGGATGCAAGGGACGGTAGATCCCAGGAATGGGATGCAAGGGACGGTAGATCCCAGGAATGGGATGAGACAGATCCATGGATGCAGGACGGTAGATCCCAGGAATGGGATGCAGGGACGGTAGATCCCAGGAATGGGATGCAAGGGACCAGATGGATGCAGGACTGATCCCAGGAATGGGATGCAAGGGACGGTAGATCCCAGAATGGATGCAAGGGCGTAGATCGGAATAGGATGCAGGACGGTGATCCAGGAATGGGATGCAGACGGTAGATCTGAATGGGATGCAGGACGTAGATTGGAATGGGATGCAAGGAGGGATCAGAATGGGATGCAAGGCGGAGATCCAGGAATGGATGAGGCGGTGATCGAATGGGGACGGTAGATCTCTCAGAGGAATGGGATGCAAGGGACGTGTCTCGATGGATCTTCAGGAATGGGATGCAAGGGACGGTAGGGGTCCTCAGGAATGGGATGCAAGGGACGGTAGATCTCAGGAATGGGATGCAAGGGATCGGGGCAGCTAAAGATCCACAGGAATGGGATGCAAGGGACGGTAGATCTCAGGAATGGGATGCAAGGGACGGTAGATCTCAGGAATGGGATGCAAGGGACGGTAGATCTCAGGAATGGGATGCAAGGGACGGTAGATCTCAGGAATGGGATGCAAGGGACGGTAGATCTCAGGAATGGGATGCATAGATCGTGATGCGTAGATCCCAGGAATGGGATGCAGGGGATCCCAAGGGGTAGATCCCAGGAATGGGATGCAGGGCGGTAGATCTCAGGAATGGGATGCAGGCGGTAGATCCCAGGAATGGGATGCAAGGGCGTAGATCCCAGGAATGGGATGCAGAGGTGATCCAAGGTCAAGATTTCCAGGAATGGGATGCAAGGGACGGTAGATCCCAGGAATGGGATGCAGGTGCGGGGCGTAGATCCCAGGAGAATGGGATCAGGAAGGTGGGCGTAGATCCCAGGAAATGGGATGCCCAAGGGACAGGTAGATCTCAGGAATGGGATGCAAGGGACGGTAGATCCCAGGAATGGGATGCAAGGGACGGTAGATCCCAGGAATGGGATGCAAGGGGCGGTAGATCCCAGGAATGGGATGCAAGGGCGGTAGATCCCAGGAATGGGATGCAAGGGGCGGTAGATTCCAGGAATGGGATGCAAGGGGCGGTAGATCCCAGGAATGGGATGCAAGGGGCGGTAGATCCCAGGAATGGGATGCAAGGGGAGCAGTGACAACCACCACTAAAAAAAAGTAAAAAAGATACGCTTGTTGCGTTAATGAAAGAAGACGGAACACCGGGAGCGTAGGTCCGCCGGCGTATGTGCGGTAATTACAGAGAGTCATATATGCACTCACAGACAGCCACACACGCACAGTCAACCACGTACATAGAGACAGCCATATACACAGTCAAATTCGTGCACTAGAGACAATAACACAGTTTCACACACACATACATACACTGACTGTCTAATGTAAACATAGCATACATGTTTGTGGATGATGCGAATATCTTCCATAAAAGACACTAAAAAATGATCGTAAATCCCTGCAAGATGACTTGGATAAGTCGAGCCCCTAAAGTGGTGGGTGGATTAAGGGATTTATCGCAAAGTGCCACGTTGGATTAGATACCCTATTGCAGACATTGTTGCAGTAGAAGCAAACAATGGCTTATCGTCTCTGTCTGTCTGTCTCTGTCTCTGTATCTGTCTCTCTGTCTGTCTCTCTCTGTAAAGCTTGAACAGGAGCTGACACAGCTCTACATAGAGCGGTACGTTGCTCCAGTAAAAAGCTCCCTTTGCATTTTGTTTTTTATTTCTTCGTGCAAATTATTACAGGGAAAGAGAATATAGATTAAAAAACCAGCCATCACCCAGGAACAACAGAACAAGACCAGCCATCACCCAGGAACAACAGAACAAGACCAGCCATCACCCAGGAACAACAGAACAAGACCAGCCATCACCCAGGAACAACAGAACAAGACCAGCCACCACCCAGGAACAACAGAACAAGACCAGCCACCACCCAGGAACAACAGAACAAGACCAGCCACCACCCAGGAACAACAGAACAAGACCAGCCATCACCCAGGAACAACAGAACAAGACCAGCCATCACCCAGGAACAACAGAACAAGACCAGC
Source organism: Cherax destructor (assembly GCA_009830355.1). NCBI lineage: Eukaryota > Metazoa > Arthropoda > Malacostraca > Decapoda > Parastacidae > Cherax > Cherax destructor. The sequence continues at coordinate 119,052 of WNWK01003876.1, forward strand.
CACCACCCGGAACAACAGAACAAGACCAGCCACCACCGGAACAACAGAACAAGACCAGCCACACCGGGAACAACAGAACAAGACCAGCCACACCCAGGAACAACAGAACAAGACCAGCCACCACCTGGGAACAACAGAACAAGACCAGCCACCACCTGGGAACAACAGAACAAGACCAGCCACCACCAGGGAACAACAGAACAAGACCAGCCACCACCAGGGAACAACAGAACAAGACCAGCCACCACCCGGGAACAACAGAACAAGACCATCACCCAAGAACAACAGAACAAGACCAGCCACCACCCAGGAACAACAGAACAAGACCAGCCACCACCCAGGAACAACAGAACAAGACCAGCCACCACCCGGGAACAACAGAACAAGACCAGCCACCACCTGGGAACAACAGAACAAGACCAGCCACCACCTGGGAACAACAGAACAAGACCAGCCACCACCTGGGAACAACAGAACAAGACCAGCCACCACCCGGGAACAACAGAACAAGACCAGCCACCACCCGGGAACAACAGAACAAGACCAGCCACCACCTGGGAACAGATATGAACAAGACCAGCCACCACCTGAACAAATCGAACAAGACCAGCCACCACCCGGGAACAACAGAACAAGACCAGCCACCACCCGGGAACAACAGAACAAGACCAGCCACCACCCGGGAACAACAGAACAAGACAAGCCACCACCCGGGAAACAGGAATTATACATTTGTGAACAAGAACTAAAAAAAATCGTAACACAAAACGAGTAAGAAACTAAAATTCTTGGTTAAACTTACAGCACAGCACATATAGCACATAGCACGCGTAGCACATGGCACATATTCTACATATCACATGGTTCAAATAACACATCACATGTTCCTCATACTGAACATGTGGCACATAGCACATATTCCACACACCTCCATTATAACCGTTCTTAACATTATTTAAATAACATTAGTTGGGAAGCGATAAAACCGTAAGGGTTATACAGTTTGATCCAAATAAGTGGGAGGTTTAATTTCTGTTTCATTATTAAATTATTATTATTATTATTACTGTGAAAAAGCCCTAAGCCCATAAAACACAACCATAGCTGAAACCAAAAGATATTTCCTCGTTAACTGATATGAGGTAAATAGAGACCCAGCAACAACACCAGAAAGATACGCAAAAATAGGCAAAGAACAGATAACGAATAAAGAGCATTTCATAACCCCATTTAGAGAGTTGGGTCTGGAGGCCACGGATGTGAGCTAAGGAGAGTAGAGAAAAACAACACGAAGTCCCGAAGTGATTACGTAAGTTTTCTCTTGATAGTAGCAGTAGTCAGATGAAATGCATATATATATATATATATAAGATAGTATGATTGCAGAGACTGAATATGGACGACTAGCGAGCCTCTAAGGTAGTAGCAGGAAGGTTGGCAGGAGAGAGGTAACTGGAGAGAGTATAGTCAGGGCAGAGGTTGGGAGGAGAAGGTTGGCAGGTAGAGAGGTTGGCAGGTAGAGAGGTTGGCAGGTAGAGAGGTTGGCAGGTAGAGAGGTTGGCAGGTAGAGAGGTTGGCAGGTAGAGAGGTTGGCAGGTAGAGAGGTTGGCAGGTAGAGAGGTTGGCAGGTAGAGAGGTTGGCAGGTAGACGGATTGGTAGGCACACGGGCAGGCTGGAAAGCATGCAGGAAGGCAGGCAGGCAGGTAGGTAGGGAGGAAGGTATGCAGACAGGAAGGTAGGTAAGTAGATAGGTAGAGAGGTTGGCAGTCAGACAGGCAGGCAGGTAGGCAGATAAGCAGACAGGCAGTCAAGTGGGCAGAAAGATAAGTGGAAAGCAGAGAGGAATACAGGCAGATAAACAGGCGGGGCAGGCTGGCAGGCGGGGAAGCAGACAGGCAGGCAGGCAGGCAGGCAGGCAGACATATCAACAATATACAACTTCCGCATGAAAAAAAAACAGAAAGTTGAATTAAAGCAACACCATATTACCTTAATAAAGTAATGGAGGCAATAACTTTACTCACTTTTATTACTTGCAATTAACGTGTGTGTGTGTGTGTGTGTGTGTGTATGTGTGTGTGTGTGTGTGTGTATGCGCGCGCGCACACACACAACTCACCTACTTGTACTCACCTAGTTGTGGTTACAGGGGTCAAGTCACAGCTCCTGGCCCATCCTCTTCACTGGTCGCTGTAGGTCACTCTTCCTGCTCCACGAGCTTTATCATACCTCTCTAAAGCTATGTATGGATCTTGCCTCCCACATCACTTCCCAGACTATTCCACTTCCTGACAACTCTGTACTGAAGAAATATCCAACATCCTGTGATTCATCTGAGTCTTCAACTTCCAACTGTGACGCCTTGTTGCTGTGTCCCATCTCTGGAACATTCTGTTTCTGTCCACCTTGTCAATTCCTCTCAGTATTTTATATGTTGTTATCTTATCCGCATTCTGTCATCCAGTGTCGTCAGGTCGATTCCTAACTCCTCTGGACATGCCCTTAGCTCCGATACGTAGCCGCACGTACTGTGTGTGTATGTGGTGTGTGTGTATGTGCGTGTGTGTGTGTACGTGTGTGTGTGTACGTGCGTGTGTGTACGTGTGTGTGTGTACGTGTGTGTGTGCGTGTGTGTGTGTGTGTGTGTGTGTGTGTGTGTGTGTGTGTGTGTGTGTGTGTGTGTGTGTGTGTGTGTGTGTGTGTGTGTGTGTGTGCGTGCGTGCACACTGACGTGTCTGGAATGTCTAGCTACCTGTCTGTCCTCCATTACCCTCCCTCACCCTCTTTCTCCCTCCCTCCCTTCCTCTCTCACTCTCTCCCTCTCTCGCTCTCTCTCTCGCTCTCCCCCTCTCTCCACTCCTCCTCTCTCTCTCTCTCTCTCTCCTTCTCTTTCTCTCTCCCTCTCTCTCTCTCCCTCTCACTACAGTCAGAACAGTGAACAACATTTCTGAACTATATTAAAAAGCTCTTCCCATCCATCTTTCCCCCGGGCGGAGCGCAGAGTGCTCGCGCGCGAGCATCGCAAACCAGTGTGTTCATAAGATGTTTAATGTTGTGTATCTGCAACTCGCTAGCGAGACCGGAAAGCTTGACCGGAAAGGAAACCGGACGAGACACTGGAAGCAACAGACTCGCGCCGGAAACGCCTGGGATCCGCTCCCTCGATGGAAGCATAGACGAATTAATGTGATATGTGAAACGTGTCCGGGTGGGCCAGGGGTGGGCGGCTGCGCTCATGTAAAGAGTGTGTGTGTTTTTGCTCATTCTCTTTCTTCGTGTGGCCGGCAGTAACAGCCTGCTTGATAAGGCCCTCATCCATTGCGAGGTCTGACCATGGAGAGGGTCGCGGGGACGTTGACACTCCAGGTATTCTCCACGTATACAAGAAAATTCCTCATGGAGGAGATTTACGACCACTCTTTTACGAACGCCGTCCACAAGTTACATGCAAAACCTAAATCCCTGGCAGCGATGTACCCAGTTCAAGCACACCTGTGTGGGTTACCCTCTTAGTGAGCTTACTAGAGTCCAGGTAACACTGTAGTTACTTCATCCTGCTCCATTACATTACAAATACATTGTCACCCATCAAAGCTGAACTCTTGCCATTCTTCTGTAATTATACCGACACGCATAAAAGCAATTCAAGATAAATAATGTTAATTTAAGGTTTACCAACGATAGGTTACTGCTCGCTCTCGCTTCTCTCTCTCTCTCTCTCTCTCTCTCTCTCTCTCTCTCTCCGATAAAATGCGTTTCTTTGCAATTACTTTGTACTTCTCCGCAGAACTACGGTCGATATCACAAACACGGTACAATCACGCAAGCAACAGGCACAAACACATCACAAAGGGACAAATACATTTTTTTGCACACTTCATGCGTGGTGCACATGTATGGCTGGAACAAACACAGTTTACAAAGACAAGTAAGCTTTAAAAGCAAAGCAAAAAAAACATTTGTGCACCTAATAGCTAGAAAGGAATATACAACAAATTTTGAAGCACACAATAGAGCATTCCATTAAACCGGAAAGCAAAGGTTTGCACCACGACCACTCCAGGGGCTAGGAGGTGTGCTTCATGAGGAGAGATTATTGCGACCAAGAACCAGGAAGACATTATAACGACGTACAAAATACAGAGGTAAATTGACTGTGACAGTAAGTGGCTAGGTTAAAATTCCAAAGTTTCCACTATGTTGCATGTTGGTCTTCGTCATAGTGTTATATATATATATATATATATATATATATATATATATATATATATATATATATATATATATATATATATATATATATATATATATAATGTTGCTGAGAATATTCTTGTGAATTAAAGTGAATTTTGGCCTTAATGATCGACACATTCGATAGACTTTCAGGCTTAAATATCTGAGGAATCAGTCCCTAAAAAATAAACAGACTGATTAAGTAGCTTAGTAACTGACTGACTGAATTACTGAGTACCAAACTATTCCCCGATCACATACCAACGACCCACATGTCTCTCCCTCACAAGTCAAAAACAAACAGTAAACAAAGATTTGTTTGTTCCCTGCATAGAGTGACAATTAAAACTCCGCACATATATACATACACACCTGCCTCTTTAATTACAACCAGACGAGATTTATTAAAGCAATGAAACACGCTTCGTTAATTGCTCAACATAAACAAAAAAAAACCACAAGAACAGTTCCAACAAGCACACGCACGTCAGTGACAAAGAAAAATATATAAAAATAATTATGTGAAATAATTAACCGAAGAAAATAGATGAAGAGGACTTTAGCAAAAAGAAAAAGAAAAACAGAAGGTTAATAAATTAGGGTTTGCGGAAGATGCGAATAAATACATGATGCTTGAACACGGCGGAAAGGTGGGGGTGGGGTAGGGTGGGGAGAGGTGGTGGTGGTGTATCGTTGGGGGTGAGGTGGTGGTGGGGTATCGTTGGGGAGTGGTGGTGGTGGGGTATCGTTGGGGAGAGGTGGTGGTGGGGTATCGTTGGGGAGAGGTGGTGGTGGGGTATCGTTGGGGGTGAAGTGGTGGTGGGGTATCGTTGGGGAGAGGTGGTGGTGGGGTATCGTTGGGAGAGGTGGTGGTGGGGTATCGTTGGGGAGAGGTGGTGGTGGGGTATCGTTGGGGAGAGGTGGTGGTGCGGTGGGGTATGGTGTGGGAGAGGTGGTGGGGTGGGGTATGGTGGGGAGAGGTGGTGGGGTGGGGTATGGTGGGGGAGAGGTGGTGGGGGTGGGGTATGGTGGGGGAGAGGTGGTGGGGAGGGGTATGGGGGAGAGGTGGTGGGGTAGGATATGGTGGGGATAGGTGGTGGGGGTAGGGTATGGTGGAGGAGAGGTGGTGGGGTGGGATATGGTGGGGAGAGGTGGTGGGGTGGGGTATGGTGGGGGTAGGGTATGGTGGGGTGGGGTATGGTGGGGGTGGGGTATGGTGGGGGAGAGGTGGTGGGGGAGAGGTGGTGGGGAGGGTATGGTGGGGGAGAGGTGGTGGGGGAGGGGTATGGTGGGGAGAGGTGGTGGGGTGGGATATGGTGGTTAGAGGTGGTGGGGGTGGGGTATGGTGGGGGAGAGGTGGTGGCGGGTGGTGGTATGGTGGGGGAGGGGTATGGTGAGGGAGAGGTGGTGGGGGTGGGATATGGTGGGGAGAGGTGGTGGGGGTGGGGTATGGTGGGGAGAGGTGGTGGGGGTGGGATATGGTGGGGAGAGGTGGTGGGGTGGGATATGGTGGGGGTATGGTATGGTGGGGGTGGGGTATGGTGGGGTGGGGTATGGTGGGGGTAGGGTTTGGTGGGGTGGGGTATGGTGGGGGAGAGGGTGGGGTGGGTATGGTGGGAGAGGTGGTGGTGGATATGGTGGATGGTATTGTGGGGGTGGGGTATGGTGGGGGTAGGGTTTGGTGGGGGTGGGGTATGGTGGGGAGAGGTGGTGGGGGTGGGGTATGGTGGGGAGAGGTGGTGGGGGTGGGATATGGTGAGGGTATGGTATGGTGGGGTGGGGTATGGTGGGGGTAGGGTTTGGTGGGGGTGGGGTATGGTGGGGGAGAGGTGGTGGGGAGGGGTATGGTGGGGAGAGGTGGTGGGGTGGGATATGGTGGTTAGAGGTGGTGGGGGTGGGGTATGGTGGGGGAGAGGTGGTGGCGGTGGTGTATGGTGGGGGAGAGGTGGTGGGGGAGGGGTATGGTGGGGGTGAGGTGGTGGGGGTGGGATATCGTGGGGAGAGGTGATGGGGGTATCGTGGGGGAGATATGGTGGTGGGGGTGGGGTTATTGTGGGAAGAGGGTATGCTTACCTATATGTGGTTGCAAGGGTCAAGTCTAAGCTCCTGACCCACCCACTTTCCTGGACGGTACTGGTTCACATTCTTGGTTTCGTCAGCCTTATCATACCTATTGTTAATTCTCTCTCTTTCTCTCTGTCCGTCTGGTGTGTGTGTATGTGTGTGTGTGTGTGTATGTATTTCCTTGCGGAACCCCACTTGTTAAATTTCCAAACGCAGATATCTCTTTTCGGATAAATACTCAGTGTCCTTCCAATATGGTATTCTGTGATCCACTGTAGCGCATTCCCAGTCATTCCTGCCTGTTCTAAATTGATCGTCCCAGTTTCTTGTGAGGTGCTGCGTGAAATGCCCTCTTGCAGTACAAGAATGTGCAGTTCACCCATCCTTCTTCCTTCTGCGTCTCTTCTGTTACTTTGTCAGAGCTCCAGCGAGTTTTGAGGCGAGATTTGTCATTAAATCCGTTCTGGTTATTATTCAGAAATTCACTTCTCTGCAAGTGCTCTACCACCCTCCTTTCTTTAATACTAGTAGAGTATTTCTGGATATACTTTGTGATTCGTAAAATAAGTTTGATGTGTAAAAAAATGTTAATGGGAAAACGTTCTTTCGTAGGTGTTCCATTATTTTTTTCTGCTCCTGCCTTGTCAGGAGGCAGGTGCATGGGTCTCACACCCCCTTACACTCGACTTGACAGGCAGTGGCTCAAGGTAATCTAAGGTAAGACTCACGCCCCTACACATAGAATGTTAAGAGGCAGATGTGGGAGACTCGTGTCCTCTCAACCACTTTAAGGAGGCAGGTGGGAAGGGGGGGTCCCTCAAGCCCCTGCTCCCAGCACGCAGGTGTTTGCATCTTAATTTTAGGTTCTAAGAAATAATATGACTGATTTTAATTGGGCTGAGTTTTTGTCTTAAAACTGGAGCAAAAAAAAACAATAATAATGGCCTCAAGAGGCGCCTCCCGCTTCTCGGTCTACCCTTTCTCCTTTTAATACATTCAAAAGAAAAAAGTGCGAACTTTTCACCACTTTCTCTTCCCTGTTCTCTTTCTCTCATTCCCCTGCTTCCCTTCATTCTCCCCTATCCCTCCTGCTCTCCATTTGTCACTATCTCCTCCTCCTTCCCCTTCATATGCATCTCCTCTTCGCTGCCTTTCTCACCCCTACTCCACCTAGTCATTCTAATTTACGGTGACAACTTTCAACTGGCCTTTGCTTGGAGGGAACCACGTTGATTTTGCCCTCTCCATCCCCTCCTCTTCCCTCAAACCCTTCCATCATCTCCCAATCCACCCGCTTCCTACCCCATGTCCTGAGAGATGCCAATTTCCAGTAGTTAGTAACACTGCCTCTGTTGGAATGAAGCTTTTCCCGTTTCTGAGGAACCATTGTTCTACTGAAGTCTCCCAGCTCAGGCTGACACTACTGAAGTCTCCCAGCTCAGGCTGACACTACTGAAGTCTCCCAGGTCAGGCTGACACTACTGAAGTCTCCCAGCTCAGGCTGACACTACTGAAGTCTCCCAGGTCAGGCTGACACTACTGAAGTCTCCCAGCTCAGGCTGACACTACTGAAGTCTCCCAGCTCAGGCCGACACTACTGAAGTCTCCCAGCTCAGGCCGACACTACTGAAGTCTCCCAGCTCAGGCCGACACTACTGAAGTCTCCCAGCTCAGGCCGACACTACTGAAGTCTCCCAGCTCAGGCCGACACTACTGAAGTCTCCCAGCTCAGGCCGACACTACTGAAGTCTCCCAGCTCAGGCCGACACTACTGAAGTCTCCCAGCTCAGGCCGACACTACTGAAGTCTCCCAGCTCAGGCCGACACTACTGAAGTCTCCCAGCTCAGGCCGACACTACTGAAGTCTCCCAGCTCAGGCCGACACTACTGAAGTCTCCCAGCTCAGGCCGACTCTACTGAAGTCTCCCAGCTCAGGCTGACACTACTGAAGTCTCCCAGCTCAGGCGCACTACTGAAGTTCCAGCTCAGGCTGACACTACTGAAGTCTCCCAGCTCAGGCTGACACTACTGAAGTCTCCCAGCTCAGGCTGACACTACTGAAGTCTCCCAGCTCAGGCTGACACTACTGAAGTCTCCCAGCTCAGGCTGACACTACTGAAGTCTCCCAGCTCAGGCTGACACTACAAAAGTCTCCCAGGTCAGGCTGACACTACTGAAGTCTCCCAGGTCATGCTGACACTACTGAAGTCTCTCAGCTCAGGCTAACACTACTGAAGTCTCCAAGCTCAGGCTGACACTACTGAAGTCTCCAAGCTCAGGCTGACACTACTGAAGTCTCCAAGGTCATGCTGACACTACTGAAGTCTCTCAGCTCAGGCTAACACTACTGAAGTCTCCAAGCTCAGGCTGACACTACTGAAGTCTCCAAGCTCAGGCTGACACTACTGAAGTCTCCAAGCTCAGGCTGACACTACTGAAGTCTCCCAGCTCAGGCTGACACTACTGAAGTCTCCCAGCTCATGCTGACACTACTGAAGTCTCCCAGCTCAGGCTGACACTAAGTCTCCCAGCTCAGGCTGACACTACTGAAGTCTCCCAGGTCATGCTGACACTACTGAAGTCTCCCAGGTCATGCTGACACTACTGAAGTCTCCCAGGTCATGCTGACACTACTGAAGTCTCCCAGGTCATGCTGACACTACTGAAGTATCCCAGGTCATGCTGACACTACTGAAGTCTCCCAGGTCATGCTGACACTACTGAAGTCTCCCAGCTCATGCTGACACTACTGAAGTCTCACAGCTCATGCTGACACTACTGAAGTCTCCCAGCTCATGTTGACACTACTGAAGTCTCCCAGCTCATGCTGACACTACTGAAGTCTCCCAGCTCAGGATGACACTACTGAAGTCTCCCAGCTCAGGATGACACTACTGAAGTCTCCCAGCTCAGGCCGACACTATTTAAGTCTCCCAGCTCAGGCCGACACTTCTGAAGTCTCCCAGCTCAGGCTAACACTACTGAAGTCTCCCAGCTCAGGATGACACTACTGAAGTCTCAAAGCTCAGGATGACACTACTGAAGTCTCCCAGCTCAGGCCGACACTAATGAAGTCTTCCAGCTCAAGCCGACACTACTGAAGTCTCCCAGCTCAGGCTGACACTACTGAAGTCTCCCAGCTCAGGCTGACACTACTGAAGTCTCCCAGCTCAGGCTGACACTACTGAAGTCTCCCAGCTCAGGCTGACACTACTGAAGTCTCCCAGCTCAGGCTGACACTACTGAAGTCTCCCAGCTCAGGCTGACACTACTGAAGTCTCCCAGCTCAGGCTGACACTACTGAAGTCTCCCAGCTCAGGCTGACACTACTGAAGTCTCCCAGCTCAGGCTGACACTACTGAAGTCTCCCAGCTCAGGCTGACACTACTGAAGTCTCCCAGCTCAGGCTGACACTACTGAAGTCTCCCAGCTCAGGCTGACACTACTGAAGTCTCCCAGCTCAGGCTGACACTACTGAAGTCTCCCAGCTCAGGCTGACACTACTGAAGTCTCCCTCAGCTGACACTACTGAAGTCTCCCAGCTCAGGCTGACACTACTGAAGTCTCCACTCAGGCTGACACTACTGAAGTCTCCCAGCTCAGGCTGACACTACTGAAGTCTCCCAGCTCAGGCTGACACTACTGAACTCCCAGCTCAGCTACTCTGAAGTCTCCCAGCTCAGGCTGACACTACTGAAGTCTCCCAGCTCAGGCTGACACTACTGAAGTCTCCCAGCTCAGGCTGACACTACTGAAGTCTCCCAGCTCAGGCTGACACTACTGAAGTCTCCCAGCTCAGGTGACACTACTGAAGTCTCCCAGCTCAGGCTGACACTACTGAAGTCTCCCAGCTCAGGCTGACACTACTGAAGTCTCTCAACTCAGACTGACACTACTGAAGTCTCCCAGCTCAGGCTGACACTACTGAAGTCTCTCAACTCAGACTGACACTACTGAAGTCTCCCAGCTCAGGCTGACACTACTGAAGTCTCCCAGCTCAGCCTGACACTACTGAAGTCTCTCAACTCAGACTGACACTACTGAAGTCTCCCAGCTCAGGCTGACACTACTGAAGTCTCCCACTCAGACTGACACTACTGAAGTCTCCAGCTCAGGTGACACTACTGAAGTCTCCCAGCTCAGGATGACACTACTGAAGTCTCCCAGCTCAGGATGACACTACTGAAGTCTCCCAGCTCAGGCTGACACTACTGAAGTCTCCCAGCTCAGGATGACACTACTGAAGTCTCCCAGCTCAGGATGACACTACTGAAGTCTCCCAGCTCAGGCTGACACTACTGAAGTCTCTCAACTCAGACTGACACTACTGAAGTCTCCCATTTTAGGGTGACAGGTTTCAACACCTTGTATGAGCACCATCCTCTTTGACGGATCATGACAGCACACTGCGGCTGTTCCCACTGCTCCTCTTGCATCTTCTCCTCTCACCTATTATCTCGCTTCTTCTCCCTTTCCTTCCTTTTTCTTCACTTCTTCTCTCGTCGCTTATAACCTGGCTTCTCCTTCCTTGCCCTCCCCTGCCTCACTCTAACCTTCCCCTCCCCTGCCTCACTCTAAGCTTCCCCTCCCCTGCCTCACTCTAAGCTTCCCCTCCCCTGCCTCACTATAAGCTTCCCTCCCTGCCTCACTCTAAGCTTCCCTCCCTGCCTCACTATAAGCTTCCCTCCCCTGCCTCACTATAAGCTTCCCTCCCTGCCTCACTATAGCTTCCCCTGCCTCACTAAGCTTCCCTCCCTGCCTCACTCTAAGCTTCCCTCCCTGCCTCACTCTAAGCTTCCCTCCCTGCCTCACTCTAAGCTTCCCTCCCCTGCCTCACTAAGCTTCCCCTCCCCTGCCTCACTCTAAGCTTCCCCTCCCCTGCCTCACTTCCCCTCATTAAATATTCCAGAGAGGTAAAAAGATCAGCTTGAGGCGAAGTTGCCATAGAAAAACAGAAATAAGCTTAATTAAGCTAAGAATCACGAGGATCAAGCTGAAGCTCTTGTACCCTCCCTCCCTCTCTCTCTTCTTACATCCCTCCCTCCCTACATCCCTATCTCCCTTCTTACACCCCTCCCTCCTTCACTCTCTCTCTCCCTTCATACGGAGTGATAGTGAGCAACAGAAGGAATTTTGAAGCGATAAGTAAGTGGAGGAAGGAAGAAAGGAAGGAGGGAAGGAGGGAGGGAGGGAGGGAAGGAAGGAAGGAGGGAGGGAGGGAGGGAGGGAGGGAAGGAAGGAAGGAAGGGGTAGAAGGGAAGCAGAGTAGAGGAAAAAGAGGAAGAGGAGGCGAGGAAGGAGGGAGGAGCTAAAAGATGTGGGAGGGGAAAGGAAGGACAGGGGGAAGAAAAAAAATAAAGTCAGGTAGGGAACAGAGCAATTAACGTTAAAGAGAAAAGGAAAGTGAGTGAAGACAGAAAAGTAACAGGAAGAAACAGCGAAGGAGAGGCAGGGAGAGGTAGAGAGAAAAGTAGAGAAAGAGAGGCATGGAAGAGGAAGGGAGGGGAACGCAGGGAGAGATGTAGTGATGGAGAGGCAGGGAGGGGAGAGTCAGGGAGGGGAGAGTCAGGGAGGGAAGAGTCATGAAGGGAGTGGCAGGGAAGTAGAGGCAGGATGGGGCAGGGAGGGAGAGGCAGAGAGGTAGAAGTAGCGAAGGAGGGGCAGGGAGGGAGAGGCAGGGAGGGAGAGGCAGAGAGGGAGAAGCAGCGAAGGAGGGGCAGGGAGGGAGAGGCAGGTAGGCAGAAGCATGGTAGGGGGGAGGGTCAAGGAAAAAGTGAAATGAGATAGAAACTAGTGAAAACAGAGACGAAGGTCAGGAGATGAAGGATGAAAAGGAGACCTGGAAGAAGTAGAGATGGAAGAAGAAGGAGGAATTGAAGAGGAAGATGAGTAGTTGAGATAGATTGGAAGGGAAGTAATGGAGGCAATGCTAAAAAAAGGGGGAAGATAAGATAGAGGAAGGGGAAGATAAGACAGAGGTAGGGGGAAGATGAGACAGAGGGAGGGGGAAGATGTAACAGGGAGAGGGGGGAAGATAAAATAGAGTGAGAGGGAAGATGAAACAGAGGATTGGGGAAGGGGGAAACATGAGGAAAAGATGAAACAGAGAAATTGGGAGGGGGAAAATGAAACAGAGGAATAAAGAAGGGGGAGACAGAGAGGGAAGAGAAAAAAATAGTAATGAAGGATGTTGAATAAAATCAAGTTGAAGGATGGGGGAAGGTGGTTGAGTGTGAGAAAGGGGTGGAAAGTGAGGAAATGGGAGTAGAGGATGGGAGAGAGTGAAAGGTAAACAAAGGGGTGGAAGATGGGGAAAGATTAACAATGAGCAGAATGTGGTAATGAGGTAAAAAAATAATGAGGTAATGGGGTGGAAAAATGCAGACAAGTTGATGATTTAAATGATAGGAAGGGCGGAATGGGGAGATGGAGTGGGGTGATGGGAAGATTGAGTGGGGGTCATGGGGAAGAAAATGGGTCGAACAGTGCTTTTGAGGGGAGAATAATAGGTACGACTTTTTTAGCCCTATTACAGGAAGGGGCCGTGGAGCGTCGTGGGAGGGGAGAAGGGGAGAGAGGTGGGGTGCTTTTAAGGGTTAGGTGGGGGAGACGGGGGAGAGAGGAGGTGCATGTGTGGGAGGGAGAAGGTGAGGGTGGTGGGAAATTAATATCAGGGAGGGATGGAGAGAACAGGTGGATGAGGAAGAGGAGAAATTAGAAGAGGAAAAGGAGGAGGAGGAGGATGAAGAGAAGGAGGAGGAGGAGGAGGAGAGAAAGACAAACGGGAAGGAAGAGAAACAGAGAGTGAGGGAAGAGGATGCGAACGATAATTTAGAGAAGGTTGTGGAAATATAGGAGGAAGAGGAAGATGAGAAAGAGAGAAACGAAAAAGGAGGAAGAAGAAGGAGGAAGAACAAGGTGGGCAGCAACCCAAGAGAGACTGACACACACGCAGCTTCTCAGACAGGTATGACAAACCACGTCAGTAGAATGACTGAAAGTTAAGAGGCGACCCCCAGAAACAACAGTTCGACCCCCCCCCCCGTCAGACTCAGCTAGGTAATTACACATCCACATCAAAACAAGCCACATTCCATGTTTTTTTATCTTATCCCTTCTACTCCCACTATTTCTTTCTCCCCACTCCCCATACACACCAAACTTCTCCCCAAACAATATCTAAAATTTTACTGAATTGCAAAACAGAAAGTTTGAATCTGTGACAGAACCTGAGGCTGTGTAGACCAATAACACGTCGCTACCACCCCCTTCACCCATCCTTACAACTGGCTCGTTGCTGCCACCCCTTCACCCATCCTTACAACTGCCTCGTTGCTGAAAACCCCTTCACCATCCTTACAACTGCCTCGTTGCTGCCACCCCTTCACCCATCCTTACAACTGCCTCGTTGCTGCCACCCCTTCACCCATCCTTACAACTGCCTCGTTGCTGCCACCCCTTCACCCATCCTTACAACTACCTCGTTGCTGCCACCCCTTCACCTATCCTTACAACTGCCTCGTTGCTGCCACCCCTTCACCCATCCCTACAACTGCCTCGTTGCTACCACCCCCTTCACCCATCCTTACAACTGCCTCGTTGCTGCCACCCCCTTCACCCATCCTTACAACTGCCTCGTTCCTCGCCTTACAAAAGATTCAGATATGTGTAGACGTTTTAATTACTGCATAAATGTCGCTATGTATAGACCTGGTTTTAACATATTCCTCGTGGTCAGTAAATATTATCTCATGAGACGTCATCAAATTAAAATGCGAGTCATGGTTACATGGGATGTATAATTTTGCTTATTATTGGTGTGCGTGTGTGTTTATATATATATATATATATATATATATATATATATATATATATATATATATATATATATATATTATTATATATATATTAAAAAAATTAATTCATTAATATATTAACGAGATGAAACACAGCATGAATTTTATTTTATTTTTCACTAAAACTAATTCAACAACTTAGTCTCACCTTACATAAAAAAAACTGCTTAATAAAAAAAATGGCATACACACACCTTACCCCGAAAGCACCCAAGTACTGAAACTAGATTTTTTTTGCTTATTCCATCAATCACGATAGCCCCTCTCCTCCCCCCTTTATCCCATCCCCCCCTCATCCCGCTGTTGCCACAAATCACTTTTTATTGGATATCCTGGCTCACTGGGGGACCCTGGGTAAGGATTAATTCACACTGCCTTCACACATTGACAGGCGTGGAGCCTCTCTATGAATTAAAACTTACCCTCCACCCAGAGGGAGGCTGTGGAGGGGGGTGATGAGGAAAAAGTGGGGCTCGGGGTGCTGAGAGAAAAGTGAGATAAAGGAAAGGGGGTGCTGAAGGAAAGGGAGGTCTGGGGGGTTCTGAGAGAGGAGTGAGGCCTAGGAAGGGGTGTGCTGAAAGAAAAGTTAGGCTGAGGATTGCTGAGGGAAGAGTGAGGCAGGGGTGCTGAGGGAAAAGTGAGGCAGGGGTGCTGAGGGAAGAGTGAGGCAGGAGTGCTGAGGGAAGAGTGAGGCAGGGGTGCTGAGGGAAGAGTGAGGCAGGGGTGCTGAGGGAAGAGTGAGGCAGGGGTGCTGAGGGAAGAGTGAGGATGGGGTGCTGAGGGAAGAGTGAGGCAGGGGTGCTGAGGGAAGAGTGAGGCAGGGGTGCTGAGGGAAGAGTGAGGCAGGGGTGCTGAGGGAAGAGTGAGGCAGGGGTGCTGAGGGAAGAGTGAGGCAGGGGTGCTGAGGGAAGAGTGAGGCAGGGGTGCTGAGGAAAGAGTGAGGCATGAGTGCTGAGGGAAGAGTGAAGCAGGGGTGCTGAGGGAAGAGTGAGGCAGGGGTGCTGAGACAACAGAGTGCTCTAGGATAATTGTTAGATGAAACCAAACACAAACATCCTGGGTTCTTGTGTACCGTGGTGTTTCAGCGGTACAGTAAGGTACCGCTGAAACACGTACCAGCAATGTGGTACGTGTATCACTCTTGTTTAATATAGGCTAATACAACGTTAATAATAGTTTCTTTATTGAATTGACTTACTGGAATGTTCTGGAGTTTGCAGTGTGTGTGGTAACACATACGAACACAGTGATGGAACACTGTGTGTGTGTGTGTGTGTACTCACCTATTTGTACTCGCCTATTTGTGGTTGCAGGGGTTGATTCATAGCTCCTTGTCCTGTCTTTTCACTGGTCACTACTAGGTCCACACTCTCCCTGCTCCATGAGCTTTATCAAACCTCATCTTAAAACTATGTATGGTTCCTGCCTCCTCTACATCACCTGCCAGACTATTACACTTCCTGACAACTCTATGACTAAAGAAATACTTCCTAACATCTCTTTGACACATCTGAGTCTTCAACTTCCAATTGTGACCCCTTGTTCCTGTGTCCTATCTTCCTACCCCTCCGCATACATTCCCTACGCCGCCTCTCCAGAGTTTTGGACCCCCTTAGTCAGCCTATCATTCTCCACTATTTGGACATCCACTTCAATAATTTTTTTTTTTGGTTTCTTTCAATTATTTCTTTTAGAACACCTCACGTCTTTCTGTTTGCGTCTGTCATGATTATCTACCAATCCGGAAAATGTAACAAATTGCGTAATAAAGGTTTGATGCGTCACAGTATTAAGAACACTCACAGTGTTCCAGTGCTGGGTAAGTCAAGCCATGATTGGGAGAGTATCTCAAGCCATGATTGGGAGAGTATCTCAAGCCATGATTGGGAGAGTATCTCAAGCCATGATTGGGAGAGTATCTCAAGCCATGATTGGGAGAGTATCTCAAGCCATGATTGGGAGAGTATCTCAAGCCATGATTGGGAGAGTATCTCAAGCCATGATTGGAGAGAGTATCTCAAGCCATGATTGGGAGAGTATCTCAAGCCATGATTGGGAGAGTATCTCAAGCCATGATTGGGAGAGTATCTCAAGCCATGATTGGGAGAGTATATCAAGCCATGATTGGGAGAGTATCTCAAGCCATGATTGGGAGAGTATATCAAGCCATGATTGGGAGAGTATCTCAAGCCATGATTGGGAGAGTATCTCAAGCCATAAATAACAGAAGTCCTCAAGTTGTTCTTCAACTCTATATATCTTTGGTTAGGCCTCATTTAGATTATGCTGCACAGTTCTGGTCACCGTATTACAGAATGGATATAAATGCACTGGAAAACGTACAGAGGAGGATGACAAAGTTGATCCCATGTATCAGAAATCTTCCCTATGAGGATAGACTGAGGGCCCTGAATCTGCACTCTCTAGAAAGGCGTAGAATTAGGGGGATATGATTGAGTGTACAAATGGAAAACAGGAATAAACAAAGGGATGTAAATAGCGTGCTGAAAATATCCAACCAAGACAGGACTCGCAGCAATGGTTTCAAGTTGGAAAAGTTCAGATTCAGGAAGGATATAGGAAAGCACTGGTTTGGTAATAGAGTTGTGGATGAGTGGAACAAACTCCCGAGTACCGTCATAGATGCTAAGACGTTGTGTAGTTTTAAAAATAGGTTAGATAAATACATGAGTGGGTGTGGATGGGTGTGAGCTTGTACTAGGTCAGATGCAGTGCTCCTTCCTTAAGTGAATGTAACCTGACCTGTACTAATTCCTTAAGTGGAAGTGACCTGACCAGGTGGTCGGCTGGACAATTATATGAGTGGGTGCGGTTGGGTGTGAATTGGTCCTGACTAGGTTGTGCTACTAGGTCAGATGCAGTGCTCCTTCCTTAAGTGAATGTAACCTGACCTGGCTGGGTCGGGGCATTGGCTTAAGCCGTTGGAGATTTGGACCTGCCTCGCATGGGCCAGTAGGCCTGCTGCAGTGTTCCTTCTTTCTTATGTTCTTATGTTCTTATGATTGGGAGAGTATATCAAGCCATGATTGGGAGAGTATCTCAAGCCATGATTGGGAGAGTATCTCAAGCCATGATTGGGAGAGTATCTCAAGCCATGATTGGGAGAGTATCTCAAGCCATGATTGGGAGAGTATCTCAAGCCATGATTGGGAGAGTATCTCAAGCCATGATTGGGAGAGTATCTCAAGCCATGATTGGGAGAGTATCTCAAGCCATGATTGGGAGAGTATCTCAAGCCATGATTGGGAGAGTATCTCAAGCCATGATTGGGAGAGTATCTCAAGCCATGATTGGGAGAGTATCTCAAGCCATGATTGGGAGAGTATATCAAGCCATGATTGGGAGAGTATCTCAAGCCATGATTGGGAGAGTATCTCAAGCCATGATTGGGAGAGTATCTCAAGCCATGATTGGGAGAGTATCTCAAGCCATGATTGGGAGAGTATATCAAGCCATGATTGGGAGAGTATCTCAAGCCATGATTGGGAAGTATCTCAAGCCATGATTGGGAGAGTATCTCAAGCCATGATTGGGAGAGTATCTCAAGCCATGATTGGGAGAGTATATCAAGCCATGATTGGGAGAGTATCTCAAGCCATGATTGGGAGAGTATCTCAAGCCATGATTGGGAGAGTATCTCAAGCCATGATTGGGAGAGTATCTCAAGCCATGATTTAGAGAGTATCTCAAGCCATGATTGGGAGAGTATCTCAAGCCATGATTGGGAGAGTATCTCAAGCCATGATTGGGAAAGTATCTCAAGCCATGATTGGGAGAGTATCTCAAGCCATGATTGGGAGAGTATCTCAAGCCATGATTGGGAGAGTATCTCAAGCCATGATTGGGAGAGTAAATCAAACCATGATTAGAAGACTACGTATGAGAAACACACATACACACACAGACACACACACACAGACACAAACAGACACACACACACACACACACACACACACACACACAAGACTAGTCCCGGAGCTAAGGGGTATGTCCTACGAGGGGAGGTTAAGGAAAATCGACCTGACGACACTGGAGGACAGGAGAGATAGGGGGGACATGATGACAACATATAAGATACTGAGAGGAATTGACAAAGTGGACAGAGACAGAATGTTCCAGAGATGGGACACAACAACAAGGGGACACAGATGGAAGTTGAAGACTCAGATGAACCACAGGGATGTTAGGAAGTATTTCTTCAGTCACAGAGTTGTCGGGAAGTGGAATAGTTTAGGAAGCGATGTAGTGGAGGCAGGCTCTATACATAGCTTTAAGCAGAGGTATGATAAAGCTCATGGCGCAGGGAGAGTGACCCAGTAGCGGCCAGTGAAGAGGCGGGGCCAGGAGCTTTGAATCGACCCCTGCAACCACAACTAGGAGAGTACACACACACACCAAAACCACCACCATTACACACAATATTAACAGTACCGGAGGAAAAATCACTTACGCTAGAAAATAAAACAAAAATAAAACCAAAATAGATTTATATTTTGGTAGCAGAAGGCATATGAAAAGGGAAAATGAGTTTACTGGAGCTTGTTACCCTCTGGTAGTGAAGGCGGTCCCAGCAGTATATTTAAGACAATACGAGGGGACAAGATGCTACACTGGGGGGAGGGGATGTTTGGGGGAGGGTGGTATCTGGGGAAGGGGGCTATCTGGGGAAGGGGGTATCTGTGGGGAGGTACGTCTGGAAGGGTGTGTTAGGGCGGCTTAGAGGAAGGCATCTGAGGTGGTAAGGAAGGGTTTCTGGAGGGGCAAGGAGGGCTTCTGGGGAGCAGGGGGGAAGAGGAATCTCGGTGGAAGGGGTGGCTGGGGCTTCGTGGAGGAGGGGAATCATGGAGGTGCTTCTGGTAGGTGGGTGGAAGGGGTGGCTGGGGCTTCGTGGAGGAGGGGAATCATGGAGGTGCTTCTGGTAGGTGGGTGGGAAGGGGCAGAGAAATGGGGTGTGGGTGAGAAATGGGGAAAGGGGGAAGGTGAGGAGGTAGGAGAAATTGGGGAAGGAATGACTGCTTGTGAGGAGAGGAGGTAAGCGAGGGAGGTGGGTGGGGGGATATGAGTGGGGGGAAAGGAAAGATAGGAAAAGAAAAAATGTTGAGTGAAAAGAGTGGGAAGGAGTAAGAAGTGAATAATGAGGCAAGGAAGAAGGAAGGGGAACGTGAATATTCAATGAATATGAACTGAAGTAGGTGGATGAGGGAAGGTGCAATGAAAGATGATAAGGCAGAGAAAAAAAGAATCAATTAGGCACAACAAAGAGTGAACGATGTAAGTGAAGGATGGAAAAGGGAGGGAGAGGAGACGAAGAAAAACAGTGTGAGAGTGGATCTGGGGATTAAAGGGAAGGCAAAATGCATGGGATAGGTGATTACATTAGAGTACATAGTAATCCATTGAAAAAAAATACATGGGAAAAGCTGATAACAGCAGACATTATATGAAGTCAGAGAAGAACTAGTTATAAAAGAGACACAGAGCAGACTTCTGCTGTCACAACTTTCGTGTCTGCATGAAGCTTTACCAAGACTTGATAAACAAGACTTGATAATGACTTGATAATGTGCAGTGCAGAAATATACCAAACACAAGCAAAAAGCAAACACCAGCCCAAATAGTCAAAGACCACTATATACAGTGTACTCCACTTAAGCACAGAGTCTGTCCGCACTGGACAGGCCCATCAAAATTAAGTCCCAAGGACACATGGAAAGACGTATTCACGACAGTGTAGCAGTGTTTCATGGGTATTCTGAATGGAATTCAGAGTGATGACCCGTCCTTCCAGTGAGTGACAAACTGCATCTGGCAGTTTGACAGGTCATAGTAACACAAACTGCTCATTACGCAGTTAGTGTGAGGCTGCGCCAGGCATCTTAACCCGTGTGTGCGCTCGTTATAAAGAAAACAATAGTAAATAAAGAATTACACAAGAGGGCCTAGACATTATTTCAGTTATAGACATTAATAACAGTTATCTCTGATATGAAAAAAAATATTCCTAACAGCAAACATTAAGTAAACACTGAACAAACACCAAATAATACACAGATGAGCGTTAGAATCTGTCAGTGAAACACACAAAGAGGTGTATATCTCTCAGTGTTCAATACACCATGAGAGGTTTATCTTGGTGTATATGCAGATAAGAGTTGACTTTAATCCATATTTTAGGAATTAAAGTTTTCTGGTCTGGTGTTTTGTTTATAGTATTGTAGTAGTCGTCGATAGGCTTTAAACTAAATCACGCAATCAATTTCTAATTGTAGTCGCCCCCAACAATCTCCCCACCACCTGTAGTCACCCCCAACAATCTCCCCACCACATGTAGTCACCCCCAACAATCTCCCCACCACCTGTAGTCACCCCAACAATCTCCCCAGCACCTGTAGTCACCCCTAACAATCTCCCCACCACCTAAAGTTACTCATTACCTACGACGGTCACCCCTACACCACCACCAGCCTGTAGTTACAGTCCTAGAATATCTCTTTACCACCCCCTCCCGCTACCTGTAGTCACCCCTCTCTCCTCCGACAATAATCCTTCCACCCCCACCTGCAATCACCCCCCTCTCCCCGATATTCATCCTTCCCCTACCCCCACCAATTCAATAGCACCCACCCTCTCCCTACTCTTCAAGACCATCTCACGATCCTCTTCACCCTCCTACCGCCCTTCCTTGCCCCTCCCCCTCCCTCCCCCATCCTTCCTCCCAGTGTCTCGTAACTCAGGAGTTGTGTTGGCTGGGCCCAGCTGTTAGCTTATTATTAATTAACAAACACCTTTGCTCACACCTAGTAAATATCCCAAACTGATGACCCTCAAGGTGGGGAGGAGGAGGAGGAATAGAGGGTTCAGGGGAGGAAGATAAGGAGGAGGTAGAGGAGAGAAGATGGGGAGGAGAGGCGAAAGAGAAGAGGAAGGGGAGAGGAGGAAACTATCATATGTTCTTGGGAAACGCTAAACCCATAAGAATCATACACCACCGGGGAGATGGGAGATAATTTGGGAGGGTAGCTCCAAGTCTTCAGATCAACAGTCCTCAAAAAAAAAAACCTAAGAGTTTTACCAACATACGCACTTAAAACATTCACAGAGAATCCCTTCACTATTATAGAGCTCAAGAAACCAAGCTCTAGAGTTCAAATCAGAGCAAATACGAAAACCTGTGTTTATCAGAGCAGACACCAAGCAATGTTTACAATTAATGAGAAGAAAAGAAGGAAACTTAGAACACAGACCGATAAAAACTGGCCTGAGGCAGACCACAGTAACGAAAGATTCTATGGGTCTCTCCAAACTTTAAAATAATGTGAGAGAGTTTTGTTTTCTTTTGACTCTATGGTAAACTTGTGTGTTTTGAGTTCAGACTATCGAAGAGTAAAGGAATCTTCTCTAAGGTATCGCTATGAATTTCACTAATTCGTTTATTGGTAAAGCTAAAAGGAAATAAAAATTCTTTAGTGGCCACTCCATGCAAGACAGCCGATATTGGTAACACTGTCAACAGTACAGCTGCTGGTACACCTGCACAAGCCAGGTCTAGGTAGTAACGATATCAACAGTACATCTGTCATGTATATACTTACGCGTGATGCTAGTTAGTTACACCTGAATCAACTTGCGTGTTTTATGTTTTATTTTATGGTTTGTGTTTTATTACTGATAAGTAGCGAGTCTGACGCATTGGCGTATGGATGATTTTAACCTAACACCGTTAAACTGGATAATTTCTGCCATCCTAGTTAATAAATTATTCCTGTCGTCGTTAATCTAGTCACAGTTAAGTGCAATTTTGTATTCCTCTAACTTTGATACATCCAGATAATGCAAAGAACCAACTACAAAACGTTATATATACAAATAAAGCATGTATTTGTTTATATATATATATATATATATATATATATATATATATATATATATATATATATATATATATATATATATATATATATATATATATATATATATATGCCGAAAGGCATCACAGATTGCACTACCTGCTTTCTCCCTGAACACCTTAGGGACAATGTCGAAGTTCATGACCAAAAGTTCGTTGACGGAGCCACGCTCAGGGATAACCTAACGGGCTCTGAAATCAGACCTGTTCTCCCCAACAATTACAGTCACACTGGGATGGCCCAATAGTGGAAAATATAACAATGCTTCAGAGTGTGTTGGGGAAGGATAGAGCCCGCCTCCTAGCAGTGAGAGCTCATCATGCTGGGGACTTCTTGTAGCCTGTTCTTAACTCCTCCCTTGGGACACGTCTCGACCCACGGACCATCCGTATTAGTGTTACCCTTCGCGTTGCCGCCCCATTTCTCGCCTAACACAGGTGTATTTGCGGCAGTGAATAGGGAGACCGATTCGGGTACCATGGGTCTTGAGTGCTGTACTTTCGAGGGAACGATTGCAAGGCTTGAAGATGTTAATAACATCAGAAGGTGCCTCACAATAGCCGGATGCCCAGCAATAAGGGAGCCACCCCAACTATGCAGATCTGAAGGTAACCAAAAGCGTCCAGATGGTATCACCCTTCAAGCCTGGACAGACGGCAAACAAGTGGTGTGGGACTACACATGTGCATCCACATTAGCTGATATATATCTCCAATACACCAGGGAAGAAGGAGGGGCAGCCGCCAGCTTTAGGGAGTCCAAAAAGTCTAGAAAATGTGCTGAACTTGTCCATCATTATATGTTTGTTCCCATAGGCTCGGAGACCCTTGGCTCATAGGGGGAAAGAGTGCATCTAAGTTCCTTAAGGAACTAGGCAAAAGACTCATCAGAGTAACTAGGGATCCCAGGGCGGCTAGTTTTCTATTGCAGCGACTCAGAGCTGCGGTTCAGAGAGGTAATTCCTGCTGTGCCCTGGGTACGCGCCCCAGCTCTGAGGAGCTGGATGAGATTTTCTCATTATAATATGTGACAAACACGTAGCAATATGTACTTGAAATGTATCTCTCAAACCTCATGTACTGTATATGCCATCTTTGTACCAGCAATGTATTTTTAAAATCTTGTGTATCATATTATGTAATAAAATGTACCTTTTGGTAAACAAAAATAAATAAATAAAAGATGGGGTGGTAGGGGAAGTGGAATACTTAAATGGCTTCAGGAAGAAATCCAAATATTTTTCCTCGAAGCCTTTTTATCCACTTCTCCGAGGTTATGGGTCCCACAATTTGCACCAGAGGTGGATCCCATTATATATGACGGAGTGCACCTCTAGTGCAAAACAACCACAGGCGGGGGCCGTTGTTTTGCATCTTGTATTGCTTATTATATATATATATAATATATATATATATATATATATATATATATATATATATATATATATATATATATATATATATATAATGTCTTGAAAAGCATCTGAAGATGACACGTGTATTTAAACAAAAATAATTGCAGTACCACTTACCTTTGATGTTAAAATCAATGCAAACCTCGATTGCTTTTGCCTTCACATGGCAATAAAATATCACTTACTTTCGCACACTCAGGCAGCGTCACATCAATTACCTTTGTCTTTACAAATATCGATCACCTTCGCCTTCACGAAGCATTAAATGACTTACCTTTGCCTTAACGGTAAACCATCACTTACTTTCGCATTCACGTAGCATCACATCACTTACTTTTGTCTCTGCTCCATAATATCAGTTACATTTGCACTGACGTAAAATAACAGCATCACTTAGCCTTGCCTTTACAAAGATTCTTAAAATCATAGAACAATTAACCATAAGAAATATAAAAGATTTCACTTATACTGCTGCAGTTTTACAGTTAAACTCACTCACTCACTTACTCTCACTCTCTCTCTCTCTCTCTCTCTCTCTCTCTCTCTCTCTCTCTCTCTCTCTCTCTCTCTCTCTCTCTCTCTCTCTCTTCCTCCCTCCCCTCCTCCCTCTACCTCTCCCTCTCCCTCTCCCTCTCCCTCCCACTCCCACTCTCTCTCTCTCTCCCTCTCTCTCTTTCTCTTTCTCTCCCTCTCTCCTCCCTCTCTCTCCCCCTCTCTCTCTCTCTCTCTCTCTCTCTCTCTCTCTCTCTCTCGTAGCACATTTTTACGTCAGTTCTATCCACGGAAATACACTAATGTATTTAAGAATCTAGCCTCTCTTTTTTTTTTGGTCACGACTTTTCAACATCCTCCAGTAATACAACACTCTACAATATCGTATCAAAATATACATCAACATAGTTTACAGTAGCACCTTGATGCTTGAACTGTTGCCGCTTGAACACCGGCCACTTACGTACCATCACTTAAACACCAGCCACTTAAACATTCGTCACACATCTGCAACTTACATTCCCAGCCACTTAAACACCAGCCTCTTATACACAAGCCATTAAATACTTTCGACGTGGAGCACCTGTGGCTTCAATACCTGTAACTTAGACACCTTGCAGGGAAACACCTGCAGGTTAAATTACTTACAGTAATGGTCGCGTTAACATCCCTGTTGGCCAGTTTAAATGTAACTAATTATTACATTTCCTGAGTCCTGTCGTCAGCAACCAGCAATAACTGAAATATTACTCACAAACAGCAGATGACTTCCTCAGCACCGATGTTTACTTACCTAGAAGAAGGAAAATAAAAAAAACACATTAGTGACAGGTATTGCGTAATTTAACTATAAAATAATTTCCTATAAAATAATTCCTATAAAACAATTTTTAAAAAATTACAGCGTAATGACATTTAATTATTTTTTTTTAATCACATTTAAACATTCATCAAATAACAGGCGAAGATGTTTATGTTGATTTATTTTCCCTTCATTTGCTACGTTGGTGAAGGGCTCTTGATTTAAGGAATTGGTGTTACCTTCCTCCTACTTTGATAAATTCTGACTGCTTTCTATTCCGAACGGGTTTAGAGCACCGGGTGGGAGTTGTCACAGTTGCTTTTTGCTGATGACACTGTGCTTTTGGGAGATTCTGAAGAGAAGTTGCAGAGGTTGGTGGATGAATTTTGTAGGATATGTAAAAGAAGAAAATTGAAAGTGAATATAGGAAAGAATAAGGTGATGAGGATAACAAAAAGATTAGGTGACGAAAGATTGGATATCAGATTGGAGGGAGAGAGTATGGAGGAGGTGAATGTATTCAGATATTTGGGAGTGGACATGTCAGCAGATGGGTCTATGAAGGATGAGGTTAATCATAGAATTGATGAGGGTAAAAGGGTGAGTGGTTCACTTAAGAGTCTGTGGAGACAAAGAACTTTGTCCATGGAAGTTAAGAGGGGAATGTATGAGAGTATAGTTATACCAACACTCTTATATGGGTGTGAAGCATGGGTGATGAATGTCGCAACGAGGAGAAGGCTGGAGGCAGTGGAGATGTCATGTCTGAGGTCAATGTGTGGTGTGAATATAATGCAGAGAATTCGGAGTTTGGAAATTAGGAGGAGGTGCGGGATTACCAAAACTATTATCCAGAGAGCTGAGGAGGGGTTGTTGAGGTGGTTCGGACATGTAGAGAGAATGGAACGAAACAAAATGACTTCGAGAGTGTATAAATCTGTAGTGGAGGGAAGGCAAGGTAGGGGTCGGCCTAGGAAAGGTTGGAGGGAGGGGGTAATGAAGGTTTTGTGTGCGAGGGGCTTGGACTTCCAGCAAGCATGCGTGAGCGTATTTGATAGGAGTTAATGGAGACAAATGGTTTTTAATACTTGACGTGCTGTTGGAGTGGAAGCAAAGTAACATTTATGAAGGGATTCAGGGAAACCGGTAGGCCGGACTTGAGTCCTGGAGATGGGAAGTACAGTGTCTGCACTCTGAAGGAGGGTTATTAATGTTGCAGTTTTAAAACTGTAGTGTAAAGCACCCCTGTGGCAAGACAGTGATGGAGTGAATGAGGATGAAAGTTTTTCTTTTTCGGGCCACCCTGCCTTGGTGGGAATCGGCCGATGTGTTAACAAAATAATAAAATTATTATTATTATTTATTTACATTCAAAGCCATTCAACCACCTCCCGTTTGAGTAGCAGCCTCCATAAACAGTTTAAATAGTAATAAAACCAAGAAACAAGTGGTTCTGAAACATTCAACAAACTGCGGCCAGCCGAGATTAGATCCTGCAACACATTGTGGTTTCATTACTATATAAACTGCTTGTGGAGGCTGGTATTCAAACGGGAGGTGGTTAGTATTAGCCTTCAGCTTACCACTACCACGAGTGATCTTGGATCAAGAAAACCTAGTTCTGCTGGGTGCGTGATCTTTGAAGGATCGCTGGTTAAGTGGTTAAGGCAATGTGAACCTTATTCTGTCTCTTGAGGCCGGAGAATGGTCGCAGGATCTAATCTCGGCTGGCCGCAGTTTGGTTATATATAATATAAAATATATATATATATATATATATATATATATATATATATATATATATATATATATATATATATATATATATATATATCGTGCCATATTTGTGTATGTAATTCGCAAAAATCGTTCTGAACCTAAAGAAAAAAATATTTTATTGTATTTGTTTATTATTAAATTATGGCAAACTTATCTAAAGTATATTTAGTTGGATTATTATTTTTTACATTAACATAAATGAAAAAATATATCTTTAAAAGTATAAGCGAAAATTTTAGAAAGGACTTAATTTTAAATGAGTTTTTGCTAATTGACCAGTTTAACCTATACGGCACGACATATATAGATATATATATATATATATATATATATATATATATATATATATATATATATATATATATATATATATATATATACATATATATCATACACATATACAGTGGTGCCCCGGATTTCGTACTACTAGTGTATTTTTGTAAGTGCTTTTGTAAGTGTATTTTTGGGGGTCTGAAACTGACTATTCTAATTTACATTCGTCCTTATGGGAACAAATTCGTTCGGTAACAGCACTCGAACAGCCTTCTGGAACGAATTATTGACGAAATCCGGTGTACCACTGTGTATATATATATATGTCGTGCCTAATACGTAAAACCGGTCAATTAGCAAGAACTCATTTAAAATTAAGTCCTTTCTGAAATTTTCTCTTATACGTTTAAAGATATATTTTTTTCCTTAATGTTAATGTAAAAATTTATAATTTTGCACCAAAGAATCTTAGAAAACTTACCTAACCTTATTATAACAAGCGCAATTTAATTTAGCCTAATCCAACTAAATATATTTTAGATACGTTTTCAGTAATTTAATAATAAACAAACACAATGAAATATATTTTTTTCGTTAGGTTCAGAATGATTTTTGCGAAATTATTGCATACACAAATTTTCGCTTGCCTTATTCGGCAGGATGAGCGTTGCTATTTAAGCCAAAATCGCAAGTTCTGCCTGCACTATTCGGCAGCGAAAACCCATTATATATATATATATATATATATATATATATATATATATATATATATATATATATATATATATATATATTTGCACTGACGTAAAATAACAGCAGTTTTACAGTTAAACTCACTCAATCACTCTCTCTCTCTCTCTCTATAATATATTATATATATATAATATATATATATATATATATATATATATATATATATATATATATACACACATCAGCCTTACAAGTCAAACATACAAAGGTATCAATTTAACAATTATAA
Organism: Cherax destructor; assembly: GCA_009830355.1. Lineage (NCBI taxonomy): Eukaryota > Metazoa > Arthropoda > Malacostraca > Decapoda > Parastacidae > Cherax > Cherax destructor. Next base: position 146,876 of record WNWK01003876.1, read on the forward strand.
CAACTAATAAATACTACATAGATATTGCGTATATAATTTATACATTACATGTGACGTATCGTTAAAATAACTGCACATAGCATCGATGAATAATAAAAACGTGACAGAGGAATTTATACATATAAATAACACTGTTCCTTAATTTACAGAAAAAAAAGAGAATTCCTAAATTGCTCAAATTAAATATACGAAACATTAAACGAAATACGTAAGAGTTGCTACGTAAGAGACAAACATTTCAACGAAACAGACGAGCGTTTCAACGAAAAAGACAAACGTTTTAACGAAATAGTACAACGTTTCAATGAAATATACGAACGTTTCATCGAATCAGACAAACGTTTCAACGATCGGGCGAACGAATACGCAATTAAACGAATAAGTAAGCAAGAGCGAACGATTACGAAACAAAGAGCGAAAGAGTACCGAAACAAAAACGAACGAATAAGGTAAGGCAAGCGAACCAATAGAAACCACAAAGCTAGTGAAACCAGTTGAAGACAGAAAACAGGAAGTAGCGAAGGATGAAAGGAGACAGGAAAGAAATTACAAAGAGAGAGAGGGAGTAGAATGAGAAATAAAAGGATAAAAATAAATGTAAACAAGAATAGAGTAGGAGATTAGGGAAAGTGGGAAAAACTGCAAAAGAAAAAAAAAAGAAATAAGTCTTAGTGTATGAGAGGATGTGGGAGCATGTGGGATATGGGAGTGCATGGTAGCTTACCGGGGCAGGATCCAATCTTAAGCATAATGGGATCGAATTTTAAGCATAATGGGATCCAATCTTAAGCATAATAGGATCCTGTCTTATGCATAATGGGATCCAGTCTTATGCATAATGGGATCTAGTCTTATGCATAATGGGATCCAGTCTTGTGCATAATGGGATCCAGTCTTATGCATAATGGGATCCAGTCTTATGCATAATGGGATCCAGTCTTATGCATAATGGGATCCAGTCTTATGCATAATGGGATCCAGTCTTGTGCATAATGGGATCCAGTCTTGTGCATAATGGGATCCAGTCTTGTGCATAATGGGATCCAGTCTTGTGCATAATGGGATCCAGTCTTGTGCATAATGGGATCCAGTCTTATGCATAATGGGATCCAGTCTTATGCATAATGGGATCCAGTCTTGTGCATAATGGGATCCAGTCTTGTGCATAATGGGATCCAATCTTATGCATAATATCATGCAGTCGTAAATATGATAGAAAGCAGTCTTAAACATATACAACTTTAGGCCTATTAAACATTTTAAGCTCTACAGAGAAGGAAACGTTGCCCCAAAAAAGTGCTTGCTCTACAATAACTCTTCCACGCTAATGTCGCCAGTACACCATATAAGTAAGCAAGTTTATTTAGGTGTAGGTACACATAAGTACAATTATCATACATAGTAACACATGCAGTAAACAGTAAACAGGTGATAACACAATATGCAAAACAACCACTGAGAAAAAGTGAAATTCTATGCGCTTTCGTGATTTCTCACATTACCAAGGCCCTTGACAATGTTAAAAATCACGAAAGCGCTCAGAATTTCACTATCTTTTCACAGTGGTTGTTTTGCTTAGTAACATATATGTCCACTACCTCGGATAACACAAAAGAGTCAGACAAAAATTACTTATTTCCACTGGTGTTCTACCGTCAAGATTTATTCACTAAAGAACGAAGAGTCACAATACCGCGACTGGAACAATGTGATAAATGGTTTAAAACCGACAAGTTACACTCCAGGCCGAGGGACTGATTACCTCAAACTCCTCCTCTCCTTACACCTTTCTGCTTTGTATTGGACTAATGAAGACACTGTGTGGCGAAACGTTTCTTCATATGTTGCATAAGTGACTGGAATAAATAACCCGCATATAGGAGAGGGGAGCTTAACACGACGTTTCGGTCCGACTTAGACCATTTACAAAGTCACACGTCGTAAGCTCCTCTCTCCCATGTGGGTGTTATATTTGTGCATCTACCCACTATTCTGCTACTCCTCGAAATTATTTTCTATGTACTTGCGGTGACCGAAGAGGGAGACAAGAGAGTGTGGGTCTCCTACACGCTGGGAATTACGCCTGAAACCCTGGTAAAGTGTTAATTACCAGAGATATCAGAGAGAGAGAGAGGCCAGACACCCCCACTGTTAAATTAATTACAATTGGAAATAATTGTCTTCAAGTTAACTCATGCTTAAGAAGAGTCTCCAGGGGATTTTCAGCCTCTAAGGCAGGCGTTGGTTTCTGTGTACTTGTTTGTCCTTGGTTGATAATGGATGCACTTGCCTGCTTATAGCTCACTGATGTACTTGCTTGTTCTGGGTAGCTCATGAATGTACTTGCTTGTTCTGGGTAGCTCATGAATGTACTTGCTTGTTCTGGGTAGCTCATGAATGTACTTGCTTGTTCTGGGTAGCTCATGTATGCACTTGCTTGCTCTGGGTAGCTCATGGCTGTGATGTTAGATTCTAGTATCCATACTTGACTAGTACAAAGACACTTCGAGCATAGCAACGTTTAACTGGGACTACGTTTCGCTCAACCTCATTGCCCCCCCCCTCACATGTGACAACTTAATGCACTGACTAGTTAATTCGCACCTATAACGCCAGTTTTGAAAGCAACAGTCCAGGGTAATGATCTCCGAGCGTCATGGTAAACAACGATAGCAGCCTCCTTTTATCTCGCTATCTTACGTTCAGCGATAAGTATCCAGAGGTTCCTGGAGGTCGCCAGTTCACGAACTGATAGAGGTCTCTGTAAGCGAAATGAAGGCTTCATCTACTACTGTCTATATTATCTGTCTTTCTCAGCACTCAGCTTTCCAACCATCTACTCCAGAAACCTCAATGGAAATCTGTTACTCCACAGCCTCAACTGTCAGCCCAGGATGGGAATATTATTCTGTTTATAAATTATCCTTCGTGTATTATATCCACTGAAATAAATGTTTTCAGTGTGCATAAGTGCTTCTAAGATGACACCATTTTCGTTTTTGCACTTGCCAATACTCCAATGCAATTTGTTCCAATGTTGTGTGACTTTGTAAGCAAAACTGAATTTACCTTCTCGAGTTTTGTACCATTGTTCTGCGCTGTCAATTTGCCTTGCGTTGAATTTAGTGTTTTCATATTATTTCTTTGCCATTTAAATACTTTGTTTAATATTCTTAGTCTTTACAGTCTCAGGGAAATTTTTATTGTTCGCTGAGTTTTTTATTTTATATATTTTTTGAAGGAACTTGCGTTGCCATTATTGTATTAATAATAAAAAAAAAGTACAATTCAGTACATTTATGCACTAGCTTGTACATTAAATAGGCGTTTTATTTTACAGGAAATATAGTATGTCTTTGGACGCAGGTATCCGTCAGATGTCCCACTAACGTTTTGTGACCTAAATGGTGGTGGTCGTGTTTTGTCCGTCAGGAAACAGGACAAGTGTCTCCTGACTCGTGTATGTGTGAGATGATGAGCCATAAGTGTTTAAGCACTAGCCTAGCCGAACTTGGTTTTAAGCTCTATTTAAAACAGAAAATAGTGTCTTAGTTTTTCCCTAGGATATTATTTATTGTTCCTCTCCTCCTGAATAGTTTTAAAGTCGACCGCTGATGACTGTTGTCCAGCTGTCGTGCCGTCCAAAACTTAGCCATTTTTCAAGGTTAGCTCCGGTTCAAGAGAGAGAGAGAGAGAGAGAGAGAGAGAGAGAGAGAGAGAGAGAGAGAGAGAACGCGAGTACACCAATCATTACTGCCCCCTGCGTATAACTACTGCAGCCTACAATTATACAATAAAGGAATTACTGGGTAGAATTAGAGTGGTGGTGGTGGACTTGGGACGTTGCCCAACTCTAGATGATGCGATAAACTACACAGAGCGCTCTCACTGTGTTATTACTGCAATATACCTAATGGAATCCTATCTCAAATATGATTAATGCAATCCAATCTTAAGCATAATGGAATCCAATCTTAAGCATAATAGCATATAGTCTTAGACATAATGCAATACAGTCTTATACAATGGATTCCTTCTTAAAGATAATCCAACACTAAACATGATGTGATCCAGTCGTAAACATAATGTGATCTAGTCCTAAACATAATGTGATCCAATCATAAACACAATAAAGCCCAATAATAAACATAGAAATCTTACCACAGCAAAAACGAGAATATATACTTTGAAAAGTGTATATAATTATCACTGTATATACACCGAGAGTTTATTTCAATCCCCGTATTAGCTATTAAAGTATTCGTGAGTGGTGGTGCGCATGTGACATGCAGCCTTACTGACACTCTTGTAGCAGAAAGGCTTCAAACCCAGCACCCCCTCCCCCCCAACTCGCCACAAGTAAATTTATTCCAAATATAAATTAATTCCGTGTTAAGGGTAATTGTAAGAGAGTTAAACCTAAAAGGATCGAATTCCATTCACAAAGTAATTCGTTCAGTAATATGATGTGATCCAGTTATATACGAGCTTTATTCACTAGGATTTCAATGAGGGGAAAGGGGGGGGGGACAATGATGCAGAAGAGGTGCTCTTGATCTAAGGAATTAAAGCAACTCCCTCTCCTTCCTCTGATTAAGCCTAATTATCCCTCATTCCCGAGTGCTGAATAACCCTTTACGATTCAAAGTTTCTCTCTTATTGTAATAAAATAATAATAATAATAATAATAATAATAATAATAATAATAATAATAATAATAATAATAATAATAATAATAATAATAATAATAATAATAATAATAATAATAATCACAAGGCTGAACGGTGAGCAATGCAAAATTGTCCCAAATTATTAAAGTAATTTTCAAGAATTAATATTAGAACATGTCGTACAATAACTAATGAAAAATAATCTCAGACATAACAAATGAAATCCAATGTGTTTTTTTAAAGTTAGACAAATAAGTAGTGAAATAAAATATAACTAACGAAATGCAGATTGAAAACTAATTGACATACAATATAATACAAAAATAACAATCTTTCCATGCAAGTGTATATATATATATATATATATATATATATATATATATATATATATATGTGTGTGTGTGTGTGTGTGTGTGTGTGTGTGTGTGTGTGTGTTAATTACCTGCCAGTTACATTAAAATGACCCTGAGATAATCCCAACGAAAATATTTCAGGTTCACCACCTAATTATTAAACTCTTGTTAGGATAATTAAAATAATCATACGAATTATCAGCAGCCGCTGTACCACTTAACGCAATTAGAATATTAACTGGAAAGAAAATAATTAACAACGGCAACTTCAGAACAGTGGAATGAACAGAAAAAATAACGGTATAGCAACGGGCTTCAGCAGGGCTCTGTTATTCGTGTTATGTATGTATGTTGTGTGTTATGTATGGCAAAATATAAAATATACTTTTTTATATTCAGGTTGAAGGGGGAGGGGAGAGGGAGGCGTGAATATATTTATTTCCCTTGTCCTCCTCCTCTTTGTGAAGCGCTAAACCCGCGTGGGTCATCCAGTTCAAGTGATAGTGGTGGCTCGCTACTCCGACTGCTAGAATAGAGCTTTACTACCATTCAGGGAGAGAGTAAAGAGAAGGGAGAGTAAAGAGAAGGGAGAGTAAAGAGAAGGGAGAGTAAAGAGAAGGGTGAGTAAAGAGTGGGACCAAAGAGGGAGATAAACTTCAAGGGAGAGGTAAAGCAAAGAAGAAAGATTAGAGGGAGAGAAGGGGAGCGAAAGAGCGAAGTGAAACGGAGAGAATAAAGAGAAAGGGAGAAAGATTAGAAAGAGAAAGAGAGAGAAAGAGAGAAAGAGAGAGAGAGAGAGAGAGAGAGAGAGAGAGAGAGAGAGAGAGAGAGAGAGAGAGAGAGAGAGAGAGAGAGAGAGAGAGAAAGGGAAATACACACCTGTTAAATCTGAAAGCGAAAGAAAGATGCGACAAGAACACTTCGGCTCCCTTTACCCCATTACCCCTTCCTCTGAATCTGGCTTTTCCCTTACCTTCTCCTCACTCCCATTCCCTCATCCCCATTTCCCCAGCGTATAAATAATTCTAGGGCAGTAACCTCTAAAACCTTCCCTCCTCCTCTCGTTTTTTCTAAATTATTCCATTTTCTGTCAATTATTCCGTTTTCTCTTAATTATTTAGCATCATTACCTTTTCAATAATTACCCCGCTAAGTGACACAGCATATCGCCGCTCAGCCTCTATATTTATGGCTATCGTCCGTAATTATCGTACGTTTTACGGACGAGTTCAGTCTCCTCACTGATAGCTATCATACGTCCCACGTAATAGGTAACGTACATCGCAATTGGTGCACATCGCCCGTGATCATTATTGTACGTCGCGTGTGATAATTATCGCACGTCGAGTATACTGATTATCGTACATCGCGAGTGATAAACTATGCACAATTAGGATAACTAGTGACATGGTCCTCAGACAAATAGAGAAATTAAAACCGAACAAATCCCCAGGCCCTGATGAACTGTTTGCAAGAGTTGGAATGTAAAGAGGAGCTTAGCTAACCGTTGGCTAGTTTTTTCAATATATCACTACAAACTGGCAAAGTGCCAGATGACAGGTCCCTACCTTCGAACTATAGACCAATAAGCCTTATCTCCATAGTGGGAAAATTTATGGAATCAATAATTGCCGAGGCAATTCGTAGCCATCTTGAAAGGCATAAATTGATTAATGAATCTCAGCACGGTTTTGCAAAAGGGCGTTCCTGTCTTACATAAGAAAGAACATAAGAAAAAAAGGAACACTGCAGCAGGCCTACTGACCCATGCGAGGCAGGTCCATCACCCCCCTGGCTTAGACCC